>JAOXYD010000002.1:17309636-17324628 GCA_028565735.1 Pinacopodium congolense | reverse complement strand
ATAAATTAGATTAATTAACCAAAGGGAAACAAATAAGGATAACAACAAATCCTATGCTTAAAGCTTGTGTTTTTCTCTGAATTTTCTGTTTGCTGTGTTTGCGATTGGTTGTGTTGCTCGCTCCTGCTCCGAAATCTGTCTGTGTCTGTCTCATTTATTTTTTTTTATTTTTTTTATTTGTTTAATCAAATTTCTTGAACAAAGTGTAAGCCAAATTAATAGGGTGTCTATATACAATTCTCGTGGGATCGATATCCGTTATTTACTACAAGTACGACCCGTATACTTACAGTTTTGAGCATAAAACTCGTAGTAGTTTGTTATTGCAATGAATTACACATTCTTCAATAGGGAAGCTCCAAGTTTTGCCGTCAAGTTCCATTTGGCTTCCTTAGTAACTAGTGGCTCTTCATTATTAAATTTAGAGAGCTTGTTCTAGGTTATAGTGAAGATAGGGACATTTCTAGCTCTTGTTAGATTTACCTAAGTTAGAGGAATTAAAGATTTGAGAGCTTGTTCGAACCTATAGGTTAACACTATAGTAAGAACACCTTTTTATCCAGATTTAAGGATCAATAGTCCTCCTAGAATCCCAATAATACCTTCAGCCTATTTATTTTTTATTGTTGTTAGTTTATTGCATTTTTCTTTAAGTTTGTCCTTTTTTTTGTTATTATTATTTCTTAATTTTATTAGTTCTCTTCACATCCAGGGGTTTTTATGTTTCTTTACAATATTAGAAATAATAATATACCCTAACTCTCTGTGGGATCGACCTTGACTTGCCCTAACTTCATAGATAGTTTAGTTAGGTAAATTTATTATTTGGTAGTTGCGACAACTCATTAAGTAGGCAAGTGCACCTATCATATCATAGTATAGCTTATTAAGAGTTTGGATTATCGATCTCAAGAGGATTGTTATTGACTACTAGTAAACTCCCTTTCTTTAATATCTAACTTATCCAGTTTAGTGATTAAATTTATAACAAAGTAAATTAAATTGAATAAGTAACTAACTAATAAATCCAAAGCAAATTTACTATATTAAGATGCAATGAAAGAAGTTTAGAACTAGATGATTGATCCCTTTAAAATATGTTTGTATTTATAGCCCAAACTCAATTCAATAGATTCTTTAGAATTGTTTAGACCTTAGATTCCCTAAAGTGAATCGTACTATCTCTCAAGTTATAAAATTCCTTCCTATATTAATAAGTTAAGTAAAAGTTCTCCATATCTTAAAATATCAACTGAATATATTAACATGTTATATGGAACTTATTGTTTTGATCAAATTCACACCTAATATGGAAATCTTATATAAGTTTATCTTTAAATGTCCATGCAACATTCATTATCTATAGGTTGATCTATTCATATAAATAGTCTCTTGATCTAAATACATAAAATCAAATAATTGGAAATAAAATTCATGTTCACGTAATAATTAAAAACCAATTTAATTACTTCTATAGATAAATCTAAGACAAAATATGGAAATTCAACATTAAATCATCAAACACTATGTCTTAGGTTTCATAAACATGTAGACCCTACAATAATTTAGTTCATAAACATGTCAAAAGAAAAACAACAATAGTAATCCTTTTTAGAAATCGTATGGATTCGATCTTATACATACACAAGGAAGGTAATCAAAAAAGAAAGAAGATGAGTTCTTCTTCTTTTATCACTTAGGAGCCGTGAGAGATGAAAGTCTCATGCACAGTTTGAATGAGAGAAAGAAGTGAGGAATCCTCTTTTTGACTTTGACTCTCCCACTCCAGCTGTTGCTTTTCTTTCTGTTACTTCGAAAGTAGCTGCTTCAGCTTCAGCCAGTCGAATTTTTGATATTCCTTTAAAGAAGAAATGGGAATTGGAAATCACATTCTCATGTCATATGATTCCTTAAATCTTTAATGATTAATGCTTGAAATCAGTGTTAAGCTTCAATCCCTTGATGTTTTGATCTGATTTTTCTCCTTAAAATGCTTTAAAATCTTGTAATTATGGCTTAGGAATGACCTGTGGTCTCTTGGTGGTGGCTCTAGGCTTTGAAGGACAAAGACACGAGAAAAAAGACTTAGCATTAGTTTAAATCGACCACCTTACAACCATGGCTCATAACCGTGACGTTTCTATTGAGATATTCTACATAGATGTCATGGCTAAGTGAGCTTAGCCATGAACCTCCTCTAATTTTGATTCTCTTGGTCTTTTCTTAATGGAATCTTCATGGTTTTTCCCATGGTCATGGTATTTGATGTGGAACTTAATGATTTGATGCTCTTTATTCTTCTTTTGACTCCATAACTAATCTAAATTTGAAAGTGCCTCCAATTGCTCCCAAAAAACCTATAAAAACACATATATTCATCTAAATCAACATAAGTAGCATCTTATTCAAGAATTGAACAAATATGCATCAAATCAATGTGGAAGTACCCTTTAAAACTAAGATTATTATCATGAAGGCATGCTTAAAATATGTATAAATTAGGCATTATTAGATACTCCCACACTGGAACTATTGCTTGTCCTCTTAAACACTCCACTCAAAGCAATCTTAATCAAGAGTTGAAAGCTAATTGAGTATAAAAGATTATAAGTCAATGCCTTTGATCTAGTGTACTCATCATAACCTTATTATGACAAAAACATTCATGCAATCACCTTATTAGGAAGGAGTAACCCTTAACTGAAAATATTAATTATTTAAATAATTTCATTTAGATCATAATACAAATTTAATCAAATATGTATTAAAACAAACAAAAATAAAATACTTTTAAAGATCTTAATTAGAGTTCGCTTAGTCTTTTGAGGGTAAACATCTTGTCATAAATGATCAAGTGATTGCTTATCTAGGATACTCTTTTTAACTTGTTTGAGATGTCATCTAGTCTTTTGACATGAAGGTAAACACCTTGTCTTTAACACCCTTAGTTACTCAACTAGATCACCCTCTCAAATAATCAACTAGTAATTAACATCATCTTAAAATGAAATTTCCAAGAAATCATTCTTAGACTCCCAAAATTCAAGTTTGTATGGTGAATAGATAGTATGGAATATTTATCCCCCCTCCACCTAAGCTTAAATCAAATTTTCATTAAGTTAAGGCTTAAAGTAATTGAAAGTATAAAAATTATACAGTGAAAGAAGAGAACATTACTCCCCTGCATGTTTGAGATCTAAACATAGGCATGGTCGAGAGAAATATATTCCATTTGATGTGAATGAATGCTTTTGAGAAGTGATTAAAGATTCATTTGATGTAAATTGAATGCTTTTGAGAAGATGATCAAACCTTGTTTCCCATCACTTGAATAACATCAATAAATACAAGCTTTATCAAGTATTAGATTAAGATTGAAAAAATTAAAATTAAAATAAATAGAAATCCTATGTGATGCAAATGTTTAAAACATTCATAAAAAATGAACATAAAAAATTAAATATGATGAAAAGAAAAAAAAAAGACAATCAAACTTGGTTGCAATGTTAAGTCTATGTGTATAACCATCAAGCATCATTTGTTAGAGGTGGTAGCAATCGATGAAAATTTGTGTACTCCCTCCATATTTCTTATTACTCCTCTTATCGGGCTTGCTACAATTGATACTAAATCAAGTTTAAATAACTATATTCATGGCGAACATGTATAATTCATAAGCCGTATAACTGTTTATAAACACTACATTGACTATACAATAGGTAATTTCATTCAAAGCACTAAGTCATGTAATGTAGTATATAATTGCTCAAGTTAAAAGTTTATAAAAAATTCAAAATCATCAATCATCTAACTTAAAGTATAGGAATAGCATGCTACATTTATCACTTGCGCCTAATGGACAATGTAATCCTTTGCTCACGAATCAAAATTAAAATAGAAAACCATTGTTAGGTACTTATAACAATGACTATCCTAATTCAATGAAGGCGTATCATCCCTTAATACACCAATCATTATGTATATAATCACTTAGAACCTTAATTATCATCACAATTTAGTTTAAAACTATTTCCAATGAGTGTTTAACACTAAAAATGGTTCTTGCAAACATAAATTGTCAACAAGTGGTAGTAAACCTAAGTAGTACATCAAAACCATAATTATCACAGGAACAAGGTACTAAATTCGCATAACACAATAAACCATATGAAAGACCATGCATATTAACTCTTAGGTGGATGGGGATTGATAGATAAAGGTTATTTCACATGTTAAGGTATCATGGATTAGTATATAACATAAAAAATGATCAAAAATCACAAAACAATTGTGTAAGAATGCCTTACCATGTGTAAAGCCTAAGTCACAACAAAACCCTAAATTTTAAGATGTAATATAAAGAATAGAGTAGATACCTTATTAATGTGATGAATAACTTTTTGATTAGATGCATAAAAACACATGAGGAGGTTGATTAAGGTTGGAGGATTGAAAGAAAGGGGGAGGACTTGAAACAAAATCATTTATATTTGATACAAACTAGCAACCAAACTTGATAAGAAATCCTAAGAAACATAAAACAAACACTCACATGCAAATGGAATTAAATGAAACATGCTAAAATGTAATCTTATATGCAATAACTTCCAAGAATATAAAATAAAAAGAGATCAAAAGATAGGATAAATTTTAGGTTGCCACCCAACAAGTACTTTTTAAAAAACTCTTTTAGCTAGAACCTAATGATAGATAATGATTATTCTCTTTCTCAGTACAAATCTTTGACCATCTTCTTCAAATATTATATGGTTCTCCAAAATTATTTAAGCCACAACACCTATCAATTGGTGCCTCCCTTTCACTCCTTTATATTGTGTTAGAGACTTTGGAATTGATATCTAATCTCTTGCTTGCAATTAGAAATTATTATGCCAACAAAATCAAAGTACAAAGATACTTGTTTTTCTTCCTTAAAAGCCGTAACATCAACAGCACTCTCCACATCGTCATCCACCTCAGCTGTCAACTTTCCTAATTGCAACCTAATTATACATCTTTTAGACATATTTTCATGATCATTATATTAAGTTTAAAGGGGAATTTCATGTGAATTGGTGCATATTTGTTTTATTCTTGAATAAGAAGTTGCTTAAGTTACTTTGGATAATTATTTGCACTTTTGGAGTTATAAAAGATGTGGAAACAATTTCAAGAGTTTTAACTTCCAATTAGAAAGTACTACATCAAATATCAAGTCCATATGACAAGTTGTGAAGAGTGCATAAAAAGAATAGTAAGAGAAGCTTAAATAATCACTAGCTGTATTATAGGGGATTTTGATGAGACATTAGATGCACTTTTGGAGTTTAAATTGTTGTGAAATTAATTTTAGGTGTAAGACAATCATGTTATTAAGTTACACACAAAATTTTAATACCAAAGAAAGAGTGACAAAGAAGTTATAATAAAAAGACCGAGAAGTATTGAAAGCTATATAGTAATAGAGGAATCACAACTAGGATCACCCTATGATCCATCTAGTAATTTTGGGATAGAAGAAATCATAACCAGCATCACAGGGTAATTCCAGCCGTGATTTTGGTGGGATAATCTTGTACAATTAATCTAATTTGACCTATTTTATGCATTCTCCTGCCTCAAACGCTTTAATTCAGCCACCAAGGAAGAATAATCATGTCCTAAGCCATCTCTAAAGGGTTTTGCACAATCTTGAAGGTGAGTAAGGTTCCAAACATAACAAATAAAAGATCAAAGATAGGAATTCACATCAACAACAATCAAAGAGTCAAGGATTCAGATCAATTCATCATAAGCTTTTCTTTATCCTTTTTCGTATTGATTGTTTTTATGAATCAAACAATGTTCATGAACTAATCCTTTTATAGGTTTTGAGTTTTTATGAACTCCAGGATATAGTATTCTTTGTTATTCTTGATTTAACTTTGTATTTCTAGATTTGATGTTAGGATTGTTTACGGATATTAAATACTTTGGATTTAAATGTTATGTGAACGTAAAATTTGATTACAAAAATTTGATTTGTGTATGATTGATTAAGAAATCATTATATGCTTTAGATCATTCCATAAACACTACATCTTGTATAGAGTCTTAGAGATAATCTTACGTAAGATGTCTGAGTTATGTGTGAATTAAGCTAAAGTAAGAGGTTCCATAAAGCGAAGTAATGCATTTAATTAGTAGGATGGGATAGAGAGAACTTTCTCTTAAGATATTGAATTGAATAGGATTACATAATTCGAGAGATAATATAATTAACCGTAGGGAATATAAGGTCTAATAAATCTAGAAAATGAGTTAAATCAAGATAAAAAATGAATTAGAACACATCCTAGAGGGATTAATTACCTAAATCTTATCTTCATCATTGAATATTGCTTCTTATATGTCTATTTAGAAATTTTAATTTTAACTGTTTTGCTTATTTTCTTTATTAAACTGGTAAATTATAATTCAACATGATAGGTCAGGTAATTTAGATAGAGATCACTAGTAATAACAATCCTTATAGATTCAACCCTAAGCTTGTTTAACTATATTACACTCGATAGATATGCTTCCCTATTTGTGTTTTGTGGTATTATTAGTGTGTTTCCTGGATAAATTTGATTAAAACTTAGGTACACTACAAGCAAATCATTCTCATCACTTGTTATTAATTCCTTTATATCTTGCTCACTTGACTCCACTTTTATAGTATTACGTACATTTTCTCCCTCTTATTCTATAATTAAGTTATCTAATTATTCAACTTTTGTCGTCAAGTTATGAATGGAATTTTTATACTCTCGAATCAAGCTTTAGTTACGCATAGGACTTAACTAGCATCTCTCTCAATCTCGATTCCTCTTCTAGTTGTACTCGTAGCTCAACTTGTGTCGTTACGTTTTGGATGGAGGCTTTAACACCATCGAATTAAGCTTTAGTTATAGATGTGGTTTTCACTAATAACTCTCTCACCCTCAATTCTTCTATTGATGATGTTTCAATTAAGTTAGCTTAGAATACGTTTAGTCAATCCATATCCTGTTGTAGTTATTGCTCTAATGGTTAGCAGGAACAATCCTTCTATTTCTTACATGTGGATCAAAGTTCCTCAGTTGTCTTGCCACTGGTAGTCCTACCATTGATTACATTACCATACTATTACGTTGACTACTTACACTTCAAAATTCCATATATGAGATTACCAAAAGAAATTCTATACAATAAATCATAAAAAAGAAAGAAAACATGATTAGTCTAGCAAAGATTAAAATTTCCTAATATCCATAATCAGTCCCTAGCAATAACCTAAAAAACTTGATGTTTGATATACACTACCTTTTAGTTTTAATAAAAATAAATCTAAAATCTCAATCCTAATAATACCAAGACCAAAAGTAGGCAAATGCACCTATCATATCATAACATAGCTTATTAAGAGTCTAGATTATCAATCCCATGAGGATTGTTATGGACTACTGGCAATCTCCCTTTCTTTACTATTTAACTTATCCAATTTGGTGATTGAATTGATAGCAAACTAAATTAAACTAAATACATAGCTATCTAATAAATTTCAAAACAAATTTACTAGATTAATATGCAACTAAAGAAATTAAGACTGAGATAATTAATCATCTTAAGATACGTTTATGTTTATAGCTTAACTTCAATTCAATGGATTCTCTATAATTGTTTAGATCGTAGATTTCCTAAAGTAAAAATCCTATCTATCATGATAAGTGGAGCAAAAGTTCTTCTTATCTCAAAATATCAATTGAATGTATTAATAGTTCTACGGAGCCCATTGTTTTGAATAGATTCACATGTAATCCAAACATCTTATGTAAGTCTATCATTAGATCTCTATGTAAGATTCATTACCTATAGGTTGATCCATTCATATAGGTAATCTCTCGATCTAAATACATGAAATTAAACAATTGGAATTGAAACTTGCATTCAAGTAAGAATAAAAACCGATTTCATTAATCCCATAAATAAATCTAATACAAAATTTAGAAATTTAAAATTAAATTAAAGGAATAACTTCAAACACCACATCTCGGTGTTCATAAACATCTAGACCCTATAAGAATTTAGTTCCTAAACATATCAAAATAAAACTAAAAATTAAAGAAGAAATAAGAAATTGAAAGCATATTCTTATGTTATATGATTGAACCTTTAATGAGTAGTGTGGAAATTAATCTTAATGTTCAATCCCTTGATGTTTTAATCCAATTATCCTCTTAAAAATGCTCCAAAATCTTATAAAGATGACTTATGAATGACTTTGTCTTTTGGTGGCAACTTAGGCTTCCAAAGATCAAAAGAAATGATTAAAATACCTAGAATTGGTTTAAGTACCAAAAGAGCTCAACCACCTTGCAACTATGAGCCATGATCGTGAGGTTTCTCGTGAGATCTTCCACATAAATCTTATGGCCAGGCTTATAATGATTATCTTCATCCAATTTGGCTTCTTTAGGCCTTTTTGTAATGGAATCTCTATAATTTGTCCCATAGTCATGATATTTGGTATGGAACTTAATGATTTGATGCTCTCTTACTCCTGGTTTTGACTCCACAACTCATCTAACTCCAAAAGGATCTCCAATTACTCACCAAAAATCTCTAGAAAGATATATATTCATCCAAAATAATATAAGCAACATTTTATTTAAGAATTAACCAAATATACATCAAATTAACATAAAGGTACCCCTTAAACCTAACATTATCATCATAAAAAGCATGCATAAAATATGTATAGATTAAGCACTATCAAAATCTAAGATTAAAAGATCAAGGGAAAGTTCCAACAATATTTATGGAAGATTAAACGATCAAACAACCATGAGAATGAGATTTTTAATCCCTTTAACTTAAGTGTCAATTCTATGTTTGATTTCTTATATTGAGATTGAGCGATAACTTATATGAATAGATTAATCCATATGTAAAGAGACTTGCTTGAGGATCTAGAGATAGACTTACATGACTTTTTAAGGTTAAGTGTTAATCTAGTAAAAACAACAGATTCCATAGACCATAGTAATCCTTCTAATTCTAGTATTAATTGAGAAAGACTTCTAATTCATCAACCAAGAGGATAGGAATTATGTAACTTGACAGAGAGTATAATTAAATTTATGGATCCTCCATTCTAAACAAGTCTAGATAAAACTTTGAATCAAAGTTAAACAATGAACACATATATATCTTAGGGGGGTTAATCATCTGGGTCTTAGCTTCATCATTTGTATGCTTAATCTAGTGAAATTGCTTTGGAATTATTAGTTAGTTGTTTAGTTTATTTTTGGTTAATTATAAAATCAGTCATGAAATTAGATAGGTTAGATAATAGAGAAATAGAAAGTACTGGTAGTCTATTAGGAATCCTTATAGGATGACATATAAACTCATGTTAGTTACATTATCATACGATAGGTGCACTTGTCTATTAGTGGTATTAATATTGTTTAATTTAAGATTTTGAATTTTTTTATTAAAACATAAAGGACATAGAAAGACCCCATCATGACTTTATATAGACTCTTATACAAACTTATTTAAGGGTGACTTAGTAAATGCATTTTACACTTTATCTTATCCAAAAAATACATTTTATACTTTATCTTACCTTTCACAGTACACCAATTATTCATTTATTATTTTCTTTATAATATCTATAATTTTAGCTACCATTTAACGTGAAGGTCAAGATTTGTGATAAGGAATCTTATAGTTATTAAGTGGCTAAAGTCGATGGAGTAGAAATTTGAATAAAAAATACATATAAAGCTTTCGTAGAAATCTAACATTAAATACAAATGTTAACTTTGATCACATAATTCATGCATCAAGAATTATAATTAATTAGGAGTTATTCAATACTAATTATGCCAATCAGACCAACTATATTAAGTAATCAAATCAGCCTTAACAAATCACTAATGTTATTCCTAAGTAAGATATTTGAAGCCCTCACTCTAGGAACTCACAATTAGATAAGTGCATAATCAATTAGAATAAATTCCTCCCTCACACTTAAGATTGGCATTGTATGCAATGATCAAATAAAAGAAACAAAATTCCCAGAATGATTAGGATTGGAGAAAACCATCCACGCTACTGAAAGGTAAAAAAATAAATAAAGAAAAGAAATAGTTAAAGTACCTAAATATACTAAAAGCTAAAAAAACTAAAAAAATATAAATTTAATCCTAAAAATTAAGAATGTAAACATTTTTTTAATGGTGGTGGTGATGATGATGATGATAATACTAATAATTATTATTATATAGCTTCACCCTTTATCTATTGACCTTGAAACTCTCATTTTTATCATTCACCACCTCCAAACCTCCAAATGGGTAGACATTAAACACTTCAAACTATATATACCATCGTGATTTTAATTTCCCTAGGAAAAGTTACATCTTGGAGTTGTAAATCAACACCTTGTCTCCTATTTTAAACTCACAATATAAAATCTAGTTACCATGCCATCATTTACCTTTTTTTTTCGTTTATATATAGCTTAGAGTTATATGCTTTACACTTGAACTCATCCAACCCATTTAACTACAATAGTTTATCTTATATGCATTTTTCAAATCAAAATTCAAACATTTTTTTGCTCAAGAAAAAAATAAACTCTACGAGCTAAATCCATAGGTAAGTAATAGGTTTTTCTGAACACTAGTTTAAAAGGAGAAATATCTGTGAGTGTCCTAAAGGTGGTTCTATAAGCCTAAAAAGAATTACATAACTTTAATGCCCAATCTTGTCTAGAAGAACTAATGATCTTTTCTAAAATTTTCTTTATCTTTCTATCAGACATTTTTACTTAACCACTAGTATAATGATGATAAGGTATAATAACTTTATGTGTTGCATCATATTTAGCTACAAAGGTGTAAAATTTTTTATTACAAAAGTGAGTGTCAACATCACTTATGTTAGCCATAGGTATACCAAAACATGTAAAGATATTTTTATTTAAAAAATTGACTACACCCTTAGCCTTATTTATAGGAAAAATAACTACCTCATCCAATTTACTAACATAATCTAAAGCCATAAGAATATATTGACTTGAGTATGACTTAGGGAAGATTCCTATGAAATCCATGCCTCAAACATTTAAAATTTTCACACATAAGTATGTTAGTTATAGGCATACCATGCCTCCTAAAAATATTTTCAACCCTTTGACATCTATCATAAGATTTGACAAAGTCATACGCATCTTTAAATAAGGCAAGCCAATACAAATAAAATTTTAAGACCTTATATATAGTCATAGTTAACCCAAAATGTCCTTATACCTTTATAGGATCACAATGACTTAAAATCAAAGAAACTTTCTCATTAGGCACACATTTGTTCATAATTCATTCATACAAATCTTATAAATAAAAAAATCATCCCAAAAACAATGTTTTACCTTAAACATGAACTTTTTTTTCATTATTGATATAAAAAATTATAAGGGAAGGACATTATAGCTAAATAGTTTACAATGTCTACATACCATGGAAAGGTTAAGATAGCCAACAAATGGTCATCTAAAAATGCTTTCTAATTTCTTGTTTCATAATTTTCTCCATCACCTCTTCACTTAATAGTGGTAACTAAAATAGAATATATAATCAAAGAATATATGATGAATAATCAACTAAAAATGAGGAAACTAAAGATTAAGAGCACGTTTGGTATCACTTCTCGTTTCTATTTTTTATTTTTATTTTTGTGTATGTGTATTAGTTTCTGTGATAGTTTTATTGGTTTTTGTGTTATTTTTTGGGTTTCTGTGCTGTATTAGTATGTTGTCTTTTTCGGTTTCTGTGCTATTTTTATTGGTTTCTGTGTTTTAAAAAACAAGAAACTAAAAAGAGAAACAACAAGGATACCAAACATGGCCTTAGGTTAACAGGTTATCCTGTATAGCATACCACTACTATCCGATCAAGACAAGTTCACAATGTAGTCTACCTTTCTTCACGGTATGGGAAACTATTGACACTGTTTCACCCTCTTGTCCTGCAAAGTATGCCATTTTTTGCCATAATTCATGAGACAGTTTGTAAGATAGCTAAATGATTGGCCAACATGATATCCTCCCACAAAAAGAATAAAGTTTGATGTTTCAAACCTTCAAAATTGATTGGTATGTAGACAAATGCTATGCGATGCCCAACATCATCCTTGGTTAAGGTATACTCAGAAGCACCGGTTAATATTAGTAAAAACTCTCTGCCAAGACAACACGACAACATCACAAAAGAATCATGGGCATGAAAATGAAAATATTTGACAAAGCAAATCACAGTGAGTGGGATCAAATTTGATAGAAGGGGAGAAAGTGAAATTTAGCATACCCAAAAAAATTGTTTACGTGAAAAGCTGAATAAAACCAGCTTCTAACTCAAACCAGAAGAAGAACACTAACCCAGTATCCTTGTTCTCCCGCAACCATTCAAACTTGCTGGGACCTTCTCTTCCTCCAAAGTAATCTCCAACTCCTTTTATGCTACAGCCTTCGACAACACTGCCAATGATCTGAACATTATTGACTGATGGAGAAGCTGCCACATTAAACATAAAATTTTAATACTCAATGCATAATTAAGAAATTTTGTAACCTAAAACAAACAAACTAAATTCCAGGTTTTGCACTACCTTTAATTTAACATATTTCTCAAGCTTAGCAAAGAAAATAATATAGTTAGCAGTTGATCTTATATATTGAAATTATAATGTTACTTAAGTACAAGACAATTCCACTATAATAAACTTTTATCAAGCTTATATTCATAAAAGCACTCTCAATAAAGATAAACAAAAACAAAAGGTAATACATTAGGCCATTAGGGTAAATAATTCCTTTTCAGTTATTCCACATCTTTAGGGGATCTTGTTAGAATGTTCTTTCCCTTGATAAGGATATAAAGGAAACCAAGCTAGCTTCGGAAGAAATTTGGAAAAAAGAAAAATCAATGAACAAAAGTAAATGAAAATATTGCACTCATTCAATTAATTCTGTACCTGCTTTAACAAAATCAGTGTACTTATATTGAGGTTCCCCTTTGCGACCTTCGACTGTAACTGGTGTATACATAAAGACCAAACTAGAATCAATATCATGTATAGTCAGCCTGTACTCCTCATCTTCTGCACCAGAAATAACCACTGGACTGCTATTCCATCTTCTCCTCAGCCAACTGGAAATAAAAAGTAACAAAGTTTTTGCACGGTGTATATAAAGGAGAAGACACTCATGTGCATGTACGTCCTCGCATCCATGTGGGCATTAAATATTCTCACCTGGAAACACCTTTCCCTGGAGTTCCACCACACCAAGCTACCTCAGCACAACCCCTAATAGTACTTCCTTCCACCAAATCCCCACTCACTTCCAGATTCAAGACCTTCGGAATTCCACTTCCTTTGCAATGTGGACAATAAAATATAAAGATGCAATATGTGAAACAAAAATGGAAACAACTTACTAGCTTTAGATACATTCACAAAGGAGGCCATATTATGTGAATATGTTGTATGCATGTATCAATTTGCTCATATTTTAAGAGTCTGCCGTTTGGCAGAATTTACCATGCCATTTTAATGCGGATTATTAACACAATCATCTCTGACACAAAGTTAAACATTAATCTTCACAACTCATAAGCTTGAAATGTAGCTGTAAACTTACCTCGTTGAACTGGTGAAGATATTGCAAAAACTGGATGATATTCTGTTTCTCCCAGAGTAGGAGTACAAACAACTTTTAAAATTTTACCAATGTCTTCATGCTTTGGCCAGTAGACCTGATCATTACATAATGATAGCGTTAGTCAAAGACATGATGAAAACTGTAGTTCGCTTCTGTTCAAAATGTCAGCTAATATAAATATCTAAGCACCAATTAATTACCTCGGTTGTTGCATTGGGAATTGTTGCAAAGTCTGAAAGTGCTCTTTCCCCTATAAACCATTGATATCGTAAGACCAAAAGTTGATCAGCACTAAAACCAAAATCTTGATCAAAGCTGAAGTGGCAGCGACAAGCATCTTCTTCAAAAGGCTGATCAACAGCTGCATCCTTCAGCATATAGCCCGGTGGGTAATGTTCTTTCCATTGATCAAAAAGGAAGAGAAAAGTGGACTCTGTTCAATCAATCACATTAGGAGTTTAAAGGTTTAGCCAAGGAAAATTATTAGCAATGCAAATTGTCAAGAATATGCAAAAAGGCTAAAGTAGGCCCAAGAATGGATTGCATGGTATTAATAATACACCCCCTCATACAAAATGTACAGAAACATAATGTAACAGAAATCTGCGGCCATGTTTACTTTGATTTTTGTTTTTAGTTTTGATTTCCTGTTTTTCTAAACACAAAAATTAATTTAAAAAAACACACCAATACAACACAGAAATCGATAAAAAAACACAATAACCAAAACAAAAATACTACAATCACAACAAAAAACCACAACCAACAACCCAATTAAACATCCTCTACAAGAATGAGCAGCATATGTTGAACTTGAGAACTTAGTCACACAAGACACTCATACCATCTCAAGAAACCATTCAACTCAACACAAAGCAAAACAAAAGATATCCATTATGTGCTGATGCACTACACTCCTTTCATAGTGATGTCTAATTTTGAATCATAAGAATATTAATGTTATAAATTTTCATAGTTAACAGGACTCAAATCCTAACATATTATTCTATGAGTATGATTACCTCATTGAATTACAGAAGAAAAAGATTGAGAATAATTAGTTTACTCCAATTCAAGCGCTACTATTTGCAATAGTTGAGTGAAACAGACAAATAGCCTAATTAGATCCTTCAAATATTTCCTCTAAAAGAATAAATAGAATATGATTTCTGTTGTTGACCAGCCATTATTAGAATTGATATTGTTATAATTAAGAGATTGTATAGAGTTAATAATTAGATTACTTCCTAAATAGTAGCT
>JAOXYD010000002.1:17298638-17309536 GCA_028565735.1 Pinacopodium congolense | reverse complement strand
TGGAAGGAGGTCTCTTCATTCCGAATAATCAAGTGAAGGTACCCAAATATACTGCTCGCTCAATCGCCCCAACTCCTTTTGAAGGTCGGTTAGGACGTCCTTCTCTATCATTATTAAAGAAGTTGTGTCCCAAGTTTCAACATGTATCCTCTTTAAATTATGAATCGTGTCAATTTACAAAACAACATTGTACATCTTTTATTTCTCGTGTCAATAAAAAAAAACTAATTTTCCCTTTGAGTTAATTCATTTCGATATTTAGAGTCCTTATCCTATTGTACCTAAAACTGGGTTTTGATATTTTGTTACCTTTATTAATGATTATTCTAAGATGACTTGGCTTTATCTAATAAAAAATCATTATAAGTTGTTTTCTCATTTTACTTCCTTTTGTGTTGAAGTTAAAAATCAATTTAAAGTCTCTTTACATACCTTGAGAAGTGATAATGTCAAAGAATATTTTTCTAATTCCTTTCAGACTTATAAGATTAAACTAAGCATCCATCACCAATCCTCATGTGTTGATAAACCATATCAAAACAGTGTAGCTGAAAGAAAAAACAAACACCTTGAAACACTCAAAGCTCTTTTATTCCAAACACATGTTCCCAAATACTTTTGAGTTGACGTTGTCTCCACATCTTGTTTGTTGATTAACAAATGTCGTCATCTATTCTTCACAGAGAGGTCCCTTGTCACATTCTTTTTTCTATCTAACCCTTATTTTTTATTGAGCCCTGCATATTTGAAAGTACCTCTTTGTTCATGATGTCCGTCCTCAATTCACTAAATTAAATCCCAAATTTGCTAAATGTGTCTTTCTGGGTTACTCTCACCTCCAAAAGGGATATAGGTGTTATTGTCCTCGTCTTGATAAATATTTCCTGTTTACTGATGATACTTTTATAAAACACATTGCTGTCTTTTCTACACACCTTTTTGTTCTATCAGTTAGTAGGAGAAGGATGACCTTTTCGTATATCAAATCACCTACCAGTCTCCAAATGTTTCAAGCACAACACCTCCTCCAGCTCCACCGCCTATTCTCCATAAATACTCCAAAAGATGAGATCTTCCCACTACTTGTCCAGCTCCATTACCTTCTTCTACATCAGATCCAAAAACCATTAACCTCGACCTTTCGATTGCCCTTCATAAAAGTAAATGCCAATGTGCTTATCTTATATCTTTTGTATCCTATGATTGATTGTCATCCTCTTCCTATTCTTTTGTCGCTTCCCTTGATTCTATTAATGACGCTTTATCTCACCCTGACTAGCACGCAACAAGGATAAAAGAGATGACTGCTTTAGATGCCAATGGTACTTGAAATTTAGTGGATTTACCTACAGGTAAGAAAGTTATTGGTTCCAAATGGATGTTTGCCATTAAAGTTAATTCTGGTGAAACAATAGCTCAACTCAAAGCTTGCTTAGTTGCAAAAGGCTATGCAAAAACTTATGGTGTATATTATTATGATACCTTTTCTCATGTGGCAAAATTGATGGCAACTATTTATAATTGGGCCTTGCATCAGTTAGATATCAAGAATACTTTCTTACATGGAAATTTACAAGAAGAGGTATATATGGAGC
Organism: Pinacopodium congolense; assembly: GCA_028565735.1. Taxonomy (NCBI): domain Eukaryota; kingdom Viridiplantae; phylum Streptophyta; class Magnoliopsida; order Malpighiales; family Erythroxylaceae; genus Pinacopodium; species Pinacopodium congolense. The sequence goes on along the minus strand of JAOXYD010000002.1, from coordinate 17,307,941 downwards.
AACCACCTGGATTTGTTGCTCAGGAAGAGCCTAGAAAAGTGTGTCGTCTTCTAAGATCCTTATATGGCTTAAAGCAGAGTCTCCGTTCTTAGCTCACGAAGTTTAATCAAGCACTTGAACAATTTGGCCTAAGCAAGAGCAAAACTGACCATTCATTATTTTACAAAAACTCTTATTAGACTTCTGGTAGTATACATGGATAATATTGTTATTACTAGTAGTGATGCTATAAGTATTATCATCTTTGAAAACAATTCTTCACAGTTAGTTCCAGACAAAAAATTTAAGGGCATTAAAAATACTTCTTGGGTGTTAAGGTAAACAAAAGTAGGAAAGGCATCTTCCTATCGTATATGAGCTTGATTTGTTGGTTGAAACCTTAAAGCTAAGTGCAAAGCCATGCAGTACTCCAATGAAACATAATCTACAACTTACAAAGGAAGGAGATATGTTTGCAGACCTTGAGAAGTATAGCAGATTGGTTGGAAAACCAAACTACTGAGACCGTAAAGCTAAGTACAAAGCCATGCAATACTCCAATGACACAAAATCTGCAACTTATGAAGGAAAGAGATATGTTTGCAAACCTTGAGAAGTATAGGAGATTAGTTGAAAAACCAAACTATCTTACAGTAAGTCGTCCTAACATTGCTTATCCTATTAGTATTATAAGTCAGTTCATGTCATCTCTAACGGTTCATCACTAGGCTGCCTTGGAACAAATTCTATGTTATTTAAAAGGAGTTCTTGAAAGAGGTATACACTATATAAGCACCATGGTCACACTCGCATAAAATGCTTTTTAGATGTCGATTGGGTAGGATCCAAGATTGATCGAAGGTCTATTATAGATTATTGTGTCTTTGTTGGAGGAAATCTAGTTTATTAGAAAAGTAAGAAGCAAAACATTATGTCTCACTCAAGTGAAAAATCTAAAGACAAAGCCATGGCACAATTCGCATGTGAAATGTTATGGATATATCATTTGTTAATAGAAATAGCTTTCAAAACTCTTAACGCCTGCAAAGTTATTCTATAACAATCAAGCTGCTCTTCATATTTCTTCTAATCCTGTATTTCATGAATGAACTAAACACATTGAGATTGATTGTCATTTCGTTCGTAAAAAAGTGCAACAAAACTTAATCTCTACAGGAAGAGTGTAAATTACTTGATGTTTTATTTAATAGATAAAGATACATATATATACATGTTATAATATGGGATATATTCTAACATTGTTACCTCCCACATTGGTTAGGCATGAGTGTGTCTGAAGATTTATAAGTCTTGGGCAGCCCTCCTCCCCTTTGAACTAGCTTTCAAGGTGGAATTAGGCCCAGTTTATGACTTTAACATGGTATCAACACCTAATTTTGGGCTAACACACCTTCCTAGGTAAGTCTTGGCGAAATTTGTTTCTACAGCCCAAATTTGAACTGAGGGAGGTGTATTGAGAATCTCACATCAATTGTGGATGTGGATTGGATCATTTATAAGATTGTGCAAACCTCAATCCTTTGAGCATGCTTTTGGGGTTGGCTTGATGTGCAGCTTAGGATTTAGGCTGAAGGGGATGTGATATCTCCTACATTGGTTAGGCATGAGTGTGCCTCAAGGTTTATAAGTCTTAGGCAGCCTTCCTCCCCTTTAAGCCAGCTTTTAGGGTGGATTTAGGCCCAGTTTGTGACTTTAAAAATATCTTTAGAAAAAAAAACAAAAAATGAAAACAATGAACATATCCAAACAACTCCTTAAGTTTCACTATTTCTTGTAACAATGTCTCTAAGATTCTTATTACAGGAATGGGCTATTTTTTTATCAGCAAACATAGCATATATTTTTATACTTTAAAAACACAGCCTACTATTGTTAGATCAAAAAGAAACACACTATTCAATTGTAGAAAACATCATAATTTGACAATAACCATCAATATCCTGTTTGAGAAAGAGCAAAAACATTAATTTTGCAATTTTCCACACCAAGAGATTGGCTCCAAGAAATTTATTCAAGCACCCAATCTCATGTTGTGATTTCAAAAGTGATATTATTTGTCTTTTTATGGAACATTGGCTGAAAGATCAGACTATTTTATTAATTATCAATCGTTAAAGTATAGCATGTAAATCTAGGCCACCTTTATTTTTATCCTCCAATGAATTTAAAAACACCATTGCTACAGCATATATCACAATTAGGATCTCCTAAATGTAGATTGAAATAAAAATGGCATATGACAAGATCAAGCAACTTGACTTTCCAACAATTTACTCACATAAAGTTCCTATAGGCTATGTCGAGTTGTCCCACCCACAAATTTGGTCAACATGCTATGTAGTTTCAGTTTTATGGTCACAAATAAAAAGCAAGATAAAACATTTTGCACAACAGAACCTGATGCTTTATCAGGATGACAAAAATCCCAGCCATCCCTAAGACATAAAGCTGTGTGAGCTGGATAACTTTCAGCAACAACAATCTCCTCCTTTGAAAGATCTATTGAAATTAACACATATTAGAGAGGAAGAAAATTAGAAAACAAAAGCCAACCTCAAGGATAAAAAACCCCACTTAAATGGGCATCACGTTAACCAAGGACACAAGGTAAAAAAAAAAAGAAAACAAAAGCCAATACCTAAAATAATTTACACAAAAGAAGAAAAAATACCATGAATATTCCAACAAGAACTAAAAAAGAAAATGAGATAAGTTAAACTTGAAAACACACCTCGATCGTTGAACTTTTTCAAGGTAGGACCAACAAGCAATATGGAAGCTGCTTCTAAATGGGGCATCTTAAGAATTGGATTCTCTTCAACACGCAAATGCTAAAAAAAGAAGAATAATTTCAAACATAAGTTTGTGCCAACCTAACATAAGAAAGTGCATGTTACGCTTTTACTACTGCTTTATTATGTAACAGACCTATTACATATTTTCCTCCAACTACAATGGCAACATAAGGCAAATCCATGCAGAGAATATGGAAACAAAGAATAACCAATTGTATGTCAATCCTATGGTATCCAGACTATAAGGTCAACAATTTTGGTTGAAATGATTAATAAACAACATTCTTCCCCTTTTCAAACCTTTTAACACTATACTAGATCCTCAAAAATCAACATTTTACAATACACCTAAATCTCCGTTATTATCAGGTAAGATATGGACCACTTCAAGGTAATGGGATTCTTAATGGTCCAAGTTGAATCCTCACCGATCATATCATCTAGTTATAGATTACATCATAGCATTAGACAGTAAAAAGCATAGTCATGGAATGCAGCATTCTATTCATATAGCCAAATTTAGAAAATCATAACAAGTTTATGTATCTCAAACTAGTACCCAATTCCATGTCAACAAAATCAACCTGATGCATAGATAGTAGCAAAGAAAGTGATTCTCAATAGATTAGTCGAAAAATGGACCACCATTAGCACCTTCAGTAAATATGCCTTTAGAGCTGTTAGTCAAAAATAAATAACATATAGCTAACCTCAAGGGTTGGTAGATGTGGGAAGCCCTTCAGAGTTGCTATCTTGTTTTTGCTTGCAGCCAGTACCTATATGGAAACAAAAAGATACTGACTCAACTTTGACTTGATAAAGCAGTGACTTGCTACTGAACAGAGGACAAACCTGAAGACGAGGTTGACTTGCCATTGCCAGAGACTTCAACTTATTTTGAGCAACAGAAAGGAACTAAACAAGAAAGCAAAGAATAGAAATTAAATTGCTTTCATCAAATGCTTACCAGTCCATGTTAAATGACAAAATAGCAAAGCCAATTAGCAAAACAATGCAATTGAGTACAAACCTCCAGATTAGGAAGCTGAGGAAGACTTGCAAGTGATGTTATTTGGTTGCCAGCCAGATACAATTGCTAAAAGTGATATATGCATAAGAATATTATATAAGGATGCTTGCAAGGTATAGTCTATACCTCACAATGAAATTTGAGAGGAGAAGCAAGAATAAGAGACAACCTGTAGGGCCTTGCAACTCTGAAGAGGTTCAAACCCAGGCCCTTTAAACTCATTAAAGCTCAAGTCAAGGACCTGTCGGAGAACAGTTTTACTGATCAATGTTAGGACTCCAATAAGCAAGGGCAATTATTCTTTAACAGAGTGGACATGCCCAGTGAGCATGTACAGAACCTTATTACCCTTAAGATTATTGTGCAAGAATATAAACATAGCACAGGTGTCCAATAACTAGTTTTAGAAGCATAAAAAGAAGAAAACAATTTCATTCTTAGGGTGTTTACATTTTGAAGAACATTACAAAAAAAAACAAAATGTAGCATCAAATAGCAAACCTTCACTCGTGTCAGTATCTCAATCCCTTCCAATGTAGATAAGAGATTATCTCTGAGATAAACAAACTGTCATATAGGTTTGTCAGTAAAAGAACTACAACCAGAAATATCATTATTTTGTTTGCATAGCATTTGCACATAATATACTAAGCCTTTACCTCTAAACTTGATGACAAGTTCAACCCACTAGCATTCAGACTACGCACCCTATGGCCCCTAAGATCCAATCTCTGAGACAATAAGAGAACACACATTTGGATCAAGGAAAGAAATGGTAAAATGAATATGCTCACAAGCACAAATCAATCTCTCCACAACACATTTATCATCGCCACAACACATCACCTGCTTCACTTTTGGTTCCAAAATTTACACTAGACAACGAGGAGTAACTTCTCTTCACTCTCAATCCATCCATGCAATATGAAGTGGGATTTAATTCAAATATTCTATGATTGACAAAAATGGTTTTACCAAGTACATGAATCGCACATGCAACATAAAACACCAATTTTTGTGATAGAATTTCTAAACCTACAAAAACTTTGAATGTTGAACTCCAAAAATTTGTTCAAGTTCAGTTCCAAATTTTGGCTTCATCCTTGCATCCATAGTGCTTCATTTCAGTTAAGATTAATTTCCAAAAAAATCATAATTATGCTTGTATAATCTCAAACTACAAAAATTTGTTCAATAGAAGTTTCAACATTTGACAATCCTTGTATCCATCGTGCTTTCACTTTATCTAAGATGATATTCACATAAAATCATAATTACGTTTAGATTACACAAATGCATATTTATAAAACCAAATTGCTACATTAACACAAATAAGGAAGCTGCTTTACAACTTTCAGCCTTGCAATCCTTTGTAACAAACAGTGTATTCTTAAACATGAATGATATCCAAATTTAAGGGTTTACTAATGTTGCAATTAATACACCCAAAGCAATGTTATGCTTACCACATCATCACTAGCTTTTATATCCACGTGTGGGAGGACAATGAATCGAGAATCCCGACTTTCAGAAATACCCGCTTTCCTCTGTCCAGAAAAGCTAGAGTTTCTGTCCCGAGATGCTGACAAAGACCCAGTTCTTAATCCACTAGAAACAGAGGGTGATCTAACTGATGTAGAAGAAATTTTTGAAACTGTCTTTTTGCTCACACTACTGCCAGTACTGTCCAATGAAGAAGTAGCCCTCTTTGAAGAAGAGACAGACAATGATGGCTTAACCAAAGGTTTCCTGACAGCATCCAATTCCCTTGTGACAGGTACAGTTGATGTCTTCACGCTCTTATCTGAGGGTGACACAGGAATGGGCTTTCGAGCCTCAAAACTCATTGTTTGGGTTGTGTATTTTGTAGCAACAGAAGGCAAGGAACTCCTCCTAAGCTCTGGAAGGGACCGCCTCACTGGATGAGAAACAGCTGTAATCTTTTTCTCTGTGACATTAGCCGAATAGTTTTTCTGTTTTCTTACAGAAACTGACTTTTTTTCTGGCAATCCTCCAGTGCTGTTCCTTCTACTAACTGGAACTGAACAACTATTCTGGGATGACACAGCCACAGAGGGTTTTGTCATTTTTGAACCAGAATCTGGACTGCTTTTGCGTTCAGTTCTCTTTCTGATAGAACCAGTTGGTGCTAAAAGATTTGATGTTCTTGAAATGGTAGGTTTTATGGTTTTAATAACTCCTTTTGTGCATTCCTTATCTGAAGTTTGGGATATCTGTTGCAAGCGCTCACAATGGGAGGATGCCGATTTCTCCATTTTGATTTAACCACTTGTGCACAGTTACTAGCACAAATAGCCTGAGGCTAGCACAAATAGCCTGATGCAACCACCGACATAACATCATAATTAACAATTAGAAATAGGCTTTCGCCAAGGCACCCTTTTGTTCGTGAACAAAGGTAGAAATCGAAAGAAATTAGGGAAGGAACGACCTCTGAAGATAACAGCTGGATCATGCAAAAATAAATTTTAGGCCAACAAATAATATCTTCATGGCTAGATGTAAAACAGCAAAAGACTAGAACACCCAATAAACAAAAGGTTCCTTGTTCTTTTCTCTTGTCCTAGCAATGAAAAGGTTCCTTGTTCTTTTCTCTTGTCCTACCAATGAAGAAAGAAAATTATCCTCGAAAGTTGGTGAGAAAAATGCCAAGAACAAGGAAAAGAAAACATGATCACTCAGCATTAAAATTACTATCTTACTAAAATAATCAGGCAATGCATCTAACAACGAAATAATTGCTTCAGTTAAGGAGTCATTCTCACTCAGAAACACAATGAAATTCCAAGAATAAAAATAATCACTATCTGTACCCACTTCTCTAACCACTCAAACAAATATAGAATAATGTAGCAACAACACTTCACAAGAAAGGTCAAAATATTTTACAATTCTGGAAGAAAAAAGGGAAGGAGACTAGGGGGAAAAAACGCGTTACTTACAAACGCAAAAACCCAGTTCGGGAATCTCTAATTACACCAACATGTACTGTGAGTACAATGGACCGTTACTTGGATCTATCTAAAAAGTGCAGGTTCCGTGGAGAAAAATCCAAACTTTTCCCGGCAGTCCGACAGTGGAAAAGAAGAAACTGGGAAAATGGGCAAGTGTAACAGTCTAAAAACGCAGGCACCGACTACACTGCACAGACAAAGTGAAGGAGTAGATCTGGCAAAGCAACGAAATGAAACTGAAAGTGAAAGTGAGGTCTTTGAAAGGCAAGAACAGTGTTTGGACTAGAAGCTCAGCGTTCTATTACGAACACCGAAAAAAGCAAGCACAGTTCACGCTTTTTCCAAAGCGTGACACCACCCAATCCCACGTAAAGCAACAAAAACAATAAAGTAAGAGAGAGAGAGATAGAGAGAGGGAGAGAGCAGGAAAAGGACATGGTGGTTGTAGCGTAAGTGAGTATAGATAAGAAAAAAATGTTTGTGTTGTGATTGTGTTCGTGTTCGTGTTCGTGTTACGTGTTCAGACCTAGACAAAATATTTGTGAAAAGGAAATTGGCCGAAACTAAGCGGGACTTCCGTCTTGAATCCAATTCAAATTTACCTTTCTCTTAATAAAAAATGAAAAGAAATCAAAAGACTATATATATATATATATATGCTACCCATTCAGGTAATGTTATGACCATAATGTTCATTGATATTTTTATAGTTACATATGTTAATTCCGTAGCACAACTTTATTATGTTTCTTGCCCTTACAAATGCGCCTTTATAAGCACACTTCTTTTCTTTTTGTGTTTGGTTGGACTTTTAAAAGGGTTAAATATACTTTTTTATAATGTAAAAACTTTTTTTTTGGAAAAATTGAGTGTTTTATTGTAATAGTTAAAAGTACTTTTTTAGTAGATTGAGCTTTTTGAAAAGTTAAAAAATAGCTTTTTAAAAAAACTCTAATTTGTAACTTTTCAAAAAAACTTCAAAATAGCTTTTTCGGATAGACATTTTCTATCTGTTTTTTTTAGTCCTTTTTATCCCTTTATTTTTAACATAATTCCTTTAATATTCTTTTCTCTATTCGGCAGTGGCAGACCCTTTTCACTCTTCTCTCATCTTCGACAGACTCGTCCTCACGCTTCTCTCATCGACAGACCCGTCTTCACGCATCTCTCATCGGCAGACCACAGGTGAATCTTCATCTTTGTGGTTTCTGATTTGTGTCTTCACGATGTTGACTGCCTTTCCTCTGTTCTCTCTGTTTCTGTAATTTGTTTCTTGTGGGGAAATCGCAAAGATCCTATAAACGTCCATCTCCTTCTCTACGTTTCTTGATTCTTGTTTGTTGATTGCAGATTTTTCCTTAATTTCCCAAATCTTGAATATCAAAGTATTGGGAACTTTTGATTTTGTTGAAATTTTTTTGAGAGATTCGTGCATGGATTTTAATTTTGATTATTAAGAACTAGGTGTTTAGTTTCTGTTTTGTGACATTGAATTTGTCTGGAAATGTTTGGTTTTTGTTTTGATTATTAACAACAGAACGTTAAGAATTGGGTGTTTTGTTTCTATTTTGTGACATTGAATTCGTCTGGAAATGTTTGGTTTCTGTTTTGATTATTAAATAATAGAACGTTAAGAATTGGGTGTTTGGTTTCTGTTTTGTGACATTGAATTCGTCTGGAAATTTTTGGTTTATGTTTTGATTATTAACAACAGAACGTTAAGAATTGGGTGTTTGGTTTCTATTTTGGTGGCTTTAAATCATGCAAGTGTAGAATGGTGAAATCACTTTTACCCTTCTTAGATGCAATCAATCAAACATGTGTAGCATCTTTTTCCAATACTCATTTGTTTACTGTCTCTTTTCAAGCATATATATATATATATATATTGCAGATATCAACAGTTTTTATAGCTCATATTCTTACCTAACCATTTGAAATGAATGCCATTACATGTGAAGGTGCCTAGGGAAAGCAATGTCAGAAGTTCATTGTAGGTTTAAAAATAAGTTCATGTTTATATGAAACATCTCGCTTATTTCTTAGCATGTGCTTATTGGTGGTCAAGATAATATTCTTAATTATGTTATCCTCACTCCATCACTCTACATGCTAGGTATTTTTTGCAGTAGCTTGCCCGTCAGTGCATCAGAGGGTGTATAGAAATTTACACTTGCAAATTTTGAGTTGCCAAAAATTTACATTTGGTGTTTTGAGTTGCCAAAAACTTGTAAATTTTATATTTTGCAAGTATCTCCTAATTCCAGAAATACATAAAAAATACATAGAATGGGGAAGCTATTTGTCTTTTTTTTCATGCTTATTATGCTTTTGTCTATGTCATTCTTGTTATACTTTTATATTTTCTTATACTTGTTAAATTCATTGTTATATGCAGTAGGGATAAATTCTTGTGTTGTTGATAAAAAATGTCAAATCCAAGTCAAGAAATTCAAGGTGGGGATAGATTGAAAAAAAGGGCTAAAGCGGAGTGGAATGATAA
>JAOXYD010000002.1:17281711-17298538 GCA_028565735.1 Pinacopodium congolense | reverse complement strand
AACCTTGACAGTCTCCTCCTTTACAAGCACACTATATACACTACTTTAACAGGAAAAGGAAGGTGGCCCATAGATCTACTCCATCTCATACCCCAGGTCCAAATCAAACTTCTTCAGATGGTGACTACTCAGGTTCTTTGGTATTGGGTTTCCCCCTAAAAAGCCTAGGTTTTTTTAATGCATGGCAAACTATATAAATTTCCAAAATTGCACAACCCAAACCTCTGTTAATGTGAAGCTTCCAAGTGGATGTGGTTCAGAATTGTCTATAAAGGGACCAGTCAAAGCCAAATCTTCATCTGATTAATTGGTTGTCTTATGCATTGTTGCTGAGCATTGGCTAGCAATCCTTACTCCTAGGTTTGAGTGCCACTTTACTAGGTTGTCTTATGCATAGCTAAATTGCCTTGGTTGTTTTGCCCTTGTTTTGGATGTGGCTTTCGGTGTACATAATTTAACTAGTAGGATTCATGGCTTATTGTTTAGCTAAGTTGCTTTGGAGGCTTTTGTTTATTTGGTTTACGGGCTTCCCCTTAGTTATATTTCTTGTAGTATAGTGGATTGCTTGTTTCCCCTTTTTAGTTATTGTCTCGATTATAGTTTGAGCTCCTTATTTTGTACATAACTCTATTTTTAATCAATCTAATTCTGATTTACCCACACACAAAAAAGAAATTGTCTTCGATTGCCAATCGACGTCTTCGCCATAAATACCATCAGACATGGACCATAACATTTGCTCCTAGACTATCCGACTCTATACCCTCGATTTTCATCACGTAGAACAACTTCGTCGGATCTGATGTGGGAGCAACACACAGTCACTACCTAAAAGGAAACATCACCTAAATACAAAGCAAAGAAGAAGAAGATGTCACAAGAGAGAAGCTTTTGTTTGAAAGGACACAAAGAAGAAAAAGAGGACGCATAGACAGAGTGATGGAAGAATAGACCAAACTAACCTTGACTTCATTTTCAAAGCTACTGTTAAATTTGTTTATATTAATACTGACTAGGCAGCTCTGGCTACATAGGGCTATGAGAGCTGAGCTGCCCAGTTAGGTCTAATTAGGTAATAAAGGAACCTACTTGACAAAAGAAGCTATTGATCCAATATCCTCATGTACTTTACCTATCAAGTTAAATGACGCACTCAACATTTTCATCCAAAGTCAACTTCTAAAGCTCGAAAGGCTAGGATGAAAAAGACAAAAATGAATAAAGATAACTGACAAAGAGAGTGCATATTTGGTTACCTCACATGAGTTCTCACTCTCGCCAATGGCATCTAAACTTTATTAAACATCATATGGAACCTCTCTGAAATTGAGAAAATCAAAAGAAATTCCAAATTAGAAAAGTAAATGTAATTGTGACACGGAGACAGTAGACAACGATAAGAGAAGTTAAGATGAAATTATTCTCTACTTCTTCTGAAACGCCACAGCTCTCTTATCAGTAAGTGAAGATAAAGAAGCCTCTACACCATATAAACCCCTTTATTTTCATCCAAATTAAGATCCAAATCTAAAGAGTCAAAGTCATGGTCCATGTCACTGATATCATCATCATAAGTATGAAATAAGCCCTTTTATTACGTCAAAGTAGGAGATTGGAAACAATAAGGTTTAAAAGAGCAACCTGGAGCTAGAAGAAAATGGTGAAAGCAAAGAACATGAGAATGACCAAATATCATTTTCTCATCTTTGAGGGAAATGTCATGTCACTATCACCTCTAAAGAGATAAAACTCTTCAATGTCACCATATTTGGAGTCTCTGTCGTGGTGTGTATAATACATGTGGTGTGTCTTATGAAGGAGCATCTAGTAAGTGGTCACTAAGGAAGTGAATTTAATTAGAGTGGACTCAATGGTGTCTAGTATGGCTAAATAGTACCGAAAGGTTGCTATCTATTACTTAAAGCAAAAAAGATGAGAAAAAGAGTTTCTTACAGCTTTATAAAAACAAACATAACAATCTTTTCTTATTTGTTTATGATAAAGAAAAATGTAAACTTGTTATAAAACTTGTTTTATAAATAGAAGTTATCAAACTTTTTTTCATTGGTTTTTGTTTTTAGCAAAACATAAATAAGAAATCAATACCAAACATCCTCTTAGTGATTACTTGAATAAGTAAAGGTGATATAAGAGAAACTAGGTAGGGGAGGAAGGGGTTGTTTCATACATGTGTCATGGAGGGAGACATGCATACATAACTGAACTTTGCTCATAGGTAGGTTTGGAATTGAAATGAGTTGAAAATGAGTTGAAAGTGAAAAGTAGAGTTATTGACGTAATTGATGGTTTAATGGGAGGATCATAGTGATTAGGTTTACGGTGAGCAAAAGGTTTAGTGTAGGAGTAGAAAGTTGGGTTTAGTGGGAGGATGGAACCCGACAAATTGATTCTGGAAGGAATGGGAAATAGTGCATCTCTCTCTAGGAAACATCACTGCATTGTATTTGATATTTGTACTTGATTATTTAACTTGTGTTGGTCTTCCTTTAAGTCCATTAATCTTCTACAAATAGTTTCTAATATGCTCTTTGATGCTTGATTGGCATATATATTTTGAGTCAACCCATTCAAAACCTTTTTAAATCTTTTATTCTTAACTCTTATAATTGGCCCATTAAAAATATATAATGGATCCTTGGCTTGGTTAGTCACATTCACATAAAGTAATTTTTTAGATATATTTAAGTCAAAATTTTATTAAAATAATGTGCTTTATAGTTTAACGATCTTGAAAAAGTTTTTGAAATATGTTGAAAAATTAATAATTTGCTTATTAAACTACTATAAATTTGATTTATAACTTCTCTTTCCTACACTTTTTATATTATTTTTATTTGTACAATTGATCTTAACTAAAATTTCATTCCATATCATTTTCAAATTGGAACTTCTTTAAATTGCATTTTTATGTAGCAAAAAAATATTTTAATGCACTAAGACTCAATTTAAAAAAATTTTAGTTCGCTAACACCCAATTCAACCAAACTCTTAAATGTTATTAAGGATTGATATTAAAGTTTTTATTTTATTAATATTATACTATTTTATTTAATTATAAAATCCAAAATGCAATAAAATGGATTTACAATTTTTTTGCTAATATTCTAATTAAATTAAATTAATTATAAATTTAAATTCCAATACGATTAAGAGATGCCATAACAGTGATATTTTATTTATTGATATTAAAAATCTTAATTAAAGTAGGGTTACGAGAGCTTAACTAAAGTATTTTGCTAGTCTTAATTAAAATATGATTAGTAATTTGTTTCTTAACTAAATTAAAATTATTAAAATTCTAATTGAAACAGTATTGATAATTATTGTTTTTTATATTCACCTTATATGAAAATAATCATTTTTCATCAATAAAAATATATTTAAATTACAAAATATCAAGAGTCATTAATGCTTTATTATTATTTTTCATTGAACTATTGAACCTCTCAAATAATTCCTTTTATGTGACATTTAAAACATTTTATAAATTTTTTTCAATATAAAAAACATTTTATAAACTTAATTCTTAAGTTTTTCATAATTAATGAATCGATTCCTTGGAATTTGATTTAACTTTATTTTTATCATATTTCAATCTTATTTGAAGATTCTCTTAAGTTTTATTCTTACGTGGGTGGATAAAAAAAGATTAGCTTACATCAAGATACAATAGCAAAATAAAAAAAATCAACAATAGAGTATGACCCATAGAGGGGCACTTAATAGGAAAAAAGAACAGGATGCATCACCCATGTTTATAATACAAAAATCAAGACTAGCTTAATCTACAGCACATGACAATATATGACGTAACCAAATAAAGTCGAAATAAACAATTTTCTAAATCTAGAATCATATGGGAAAACAAGTATTTATTTTTTAAGGATAAAAAAAGGATAAATTGATAAGAAAAAGAGAGAAAAATATAAGATACATGTGAAGTATAATTGTTCACCAATCGATGCCTAGTTCTCTCGTCAGGAAGAGTTTGTCAATGTACAGAACCACTGGCGCACAAGCAGTAATATACCTTTGCATTTGAATCCTTGCAGATGATTCTGGATATCAAGAACAAGGAAAAAAGAGAGAAAATTTTAAAATAGACAATCAACAAAATCATGCAAGGTAGAAAGCAAAAGGCGCCTAAATCTTCTTTGCTCACACAAGGTTTAATCTACTTAGAGCATGGATGATCTAAACAGGCTGTAATTTCAGTTAACACAAATTAGCTCCTTTAAATCCAAAGCATGCTCCAAAAGCTGGTGGGACACAACCAACATCAAAATCAAGGCAATAAATCAACTGCAGATCCAAAAGTTTACCTACCTACCCATGAACTTTTGTACAAATTGATATCAAAGTAAGTAATAGCAGACAGCTTTTAATTTGAGAGCAACAAACCTTGCTGCACGTATCATAAGTAAATAAGAAAAAAGATAACAATCCGTTTAAGAATATGTTGAGACAAACTCGAGGAATTAATTTAGAACTAAGAAGATATATTGGTGCACGTACTTACCATCTTCATTGAGCTTCTTTAGTAGCTGTGCTTTGGTCGGAATGGCATACATACCAGCAGCAACAGCCTTTCTAATAACCCACCCATGATGAGGAGCAAACACTTGGGCATAAGCCTGGGAAGCCGGGTCTCTCAAAGAATCACCTCTGCCATTGGATCGAAAGGGAATCTTAACAACCTTTATCTAACTATAATTAGAGCACATGAAGTGGTCTATCAAAGTCAATTTGCTCGTAGTTTTTGCAACTTGCTTTTGTTAAACTGAGAAACCAATACAAGTTACTATATGAAAGTTTGATTAGCAGCAATGAATGGAAAAAAAGATGGAAGTTGACTGAACAATGAGCCAAAAAATGTTCTGTGATAGAGTACATGGCAACAATTTCCTTGAGATTTCGTAACTCAATTCCTCTAATACCTTCTGCCATTGAATAGCCACAAGTTTAGGTTCGAAAGCTTTGATACCAATTGTTTTTATTAAAAATTCCAACAACAAGAACTTAAAACACCCTAAGAAGAAGAGGGGTAGAACAGAGAGAAACAGAAAATAGAGACACGATCAATTTTCTTATTGCATAAAACAAAACTGTTATGGCAACGGCTACTTCGAACAAGACCAAAGAGTAGCCAATAGTCCATAGCCCTGTATACAGTTTGTTACAGAAAGGGAATAGAACAAATTCTGTGCATTTCATTTCATTTTGCTTTTTGTTCAACGACGCCTTTTCAACTTACTTCCTTAGTTACCGATAATCCTCCTGCTGCGTTTTTTCAAGACTCATTTTTCCATAGCAACAGTAGTGTCTACAACAAGCTCAAATTCTTATAGAATACACAAGCCTTCTAAAGCATAATACAAAGCCCTTACAGCCATTACTTTCCCATTTCCCCAACTTCTAAAATATTCCACCGACTCTATGCTTCTACTTTTCTAGGATTTATAAGCACATATGTAACGCTTTGCTTGCCACAAGGTGAATTTTCTGTATAAACGCACCAACCCAACGAGAATGATGATTGTGATTATTATCAAATATGAATCCATTCCACTAACTTCAATGAATTCTCATGTAAGATATTATGAGTGCGAATGTATAGTGTGCATACTCTGTAACGAGAATTTGCTCAAATAGCACTTTAACCATATCCAACCCACGTTTCACCCTCAAAAGGTTTCTAGAATGACTACCGGCTTTCTTCACGCAGCTATCTCGCACATCCCTTTCCAGCATATCTTGTAATGTCACGATCGATTTCGATGCCTGTGCAATATCATGAACCTGTTACCACACAAAACTTCAGCTATTAAATCAAACATCTCGAAGCCAAAACCCCGTTTCAAAAACCAATCGAAACTTTTGCACCTTAGCGACGTAATCCATCTCGGCGAACTTGAAGGCGACGCCCAAGCAACGGAAAAGAGGGGAAACCAGAGAGCAGGCGCGAGAAAACGGCGCCACTTCGACCTCAGCCGAACCGCAGTTCACAGTATCGGCCAGGTCCTTGAACGCCTCCGCCATTAATCTGAGCGGTTTCTCACTCGTCGAATCCGCCATTGGAATGTGGGAATTGGACGATTCTGATGATTTTGGGGTGGGTCGACAAAGGTTCTTTCTTTGCTGCTCGTCGACGCAGAGTGGAATAAAATGAAAAGTCAAAACGCTCAACCCCAAGACAGAGAATTTCTTAAGTGGGCCTTCGTCTCGGGTTTGTTGTCCGTTGTTTAAACGTCCAGTTAGCTACCTACGCTTCAGATCGTGTACAGCTTTCGATAAGATTAAGGAGCCTCAGGTCTCTGTGATTGAATTTTTTATTGTAATTGTTAATCGTGGATGTTATATTTTTATAATGAGATTTATGTATTTTTATAGATTTTTATGTTATCTATTTTAATTTTTGTACAATATTAAAGTATTTTTTTTTCGATTTCTGTAATGTTCTTTATTGATTTTTGTATTTAGAAATTTTGAAAATTAAATTCAAAAACCAAAACGTTTCCAAACGGCCCTAAGTTTGCAGTTTCAATAGTCCCTTCTCACATGATATTTTTAAGAGATATTTAGTTGGATTGTATATTGAGATTTTTTTATTATGATTGTTGCATTTTTATATTGATTAATGTGCTTTCTTTATCGATTTTTGTGTTATATTAGTATGTTTTCTTTATTGATTTTTGTGTTTAGAAAAACAGGAAACTAAAATCAAAAACAAAAATCAAATCAAACATGGCCTTAAATTTATATTAGTAGTTTACAAAAATGTCTTTTCTCATATAAAAGATGCT
Organism: Pinacopodium congolense; assembly: GCA_028565735.1. NCBI lineage: Eukaryota > Viridiplantae > Streptophyta > Magnoliopsida > Malpighiales > Erythroxylaceae > Pinacopodium > Pinacopodium congolense. The sequence goes on along the minus strand of JAOXYD010000002.1, from coordinate 17,291,714 downwards.
GTGATGTAAAAAACTTATAATTTTAATCAATTTAATATAAGACCAATTAAAAGTAAGCACACTTTGTCAACAAGTAGTATAAAACATAGTAAACTCCAAGTATCGTTCTCTTTAAGAATCTGAACGTAATACGAGATTAATTAATGTAAGATTATCTAGGCAACTCCAAACTGATTGATTAAGAGAAATAAAGAAGAAACAAACAAAAACAGAAACAAATAAAGTTCAATCTAAACATAAACTAAAAGGAAAGGAATCTAATAATTAATAATTTGGCTGGGGGTCGAATTGCAATGGATTTAAAAAATAAGAAACACATTTCATTAGATAGATTTAAGGCATACATCACAAATGCAAGACATAACTAATGGTCATGGAAACATCTTTTCTCTCATAAATTCAATTTATCTATCTTGGTCTAACAAATAAATTGGAATAGAAGACATTAATTTCAAGATGCATAGAATTAAGTTCGTTAATCCTAAGGACCCTCACAAAAAACTCTAGGGTTTAGTCCACACCTAATTTCAATTATGTTACCTAATTAATATTCCAACAATTAAAAGTTTATGGTCAAGGTCCTTTAATCATCTAATAATCTAACTAAGATGGTCACTTAATTAAGATTAATTTAAGCTCTTTAATTAGGTAAAAATCCTCCAAACACACAATCTATATCACCCTAACCCCAACTCAGCAAGTTAAGCATACAACATAATCAATAAACTCAAGATTAAAGTAATAAAATGCATATTCATTGATAAAAAGTAAGAGTTCATACCAAAGAGTGAGAAAGAGAAAGAATTACAACCAAATCTTGGTTCAATCTAGTTAAAATCTTCTCCTCGAAACCTCCTGCAGACTCTAAGGACTCCAATCCACTAGAAAATGCTAGATGAAACCAAAAGAAAATAAAAACTATACAAATCCTTAAGAAAAAGGAACGAAAACGCTTTTGCCGATTCAACTCTCTCTCACTCCTCTCTAGTCTACCTAAATCTCCTGTGAGTTTTTGGCTTTTATACCATTGATGGAAGGCTATTTAAATGATGCTATGTCGTTTCTTGTGGGCTAAGCATTGATTTTAAGTAAAACGCTACGGAGAGGAGCTTATACGATATACTCGGTCGATCAACCTTTGCCATTCAATCGACCGATCCTTCTATGCGATCGACTAACAAACTTATTGCGACTTATTCAGTCGACTAATCTCTATATTTCTTCATTCGGTCGACCTACCTCCCTTAATTCTTCATTCGGTCAACTGATGCTTACTATTCGATCAATCGAACTCTTCTTATTTGATCGTCGTATATAGAGCTTTAATCACCAAATGCCTAATACTTCTTTATGTTCCAAAATAAGCTCCAATTCAATCCAAATCTCCATAACTTGCCCCAACACTAACATACTCTTGAAATTAACAGTAATAGCTCTATATTAGTGTAATCAACCATCAAATAGGCGAAAAAATAATGAAATATGCATTCAAAACCCTTGTAAAATTACCATCAACAAAAGGGGGCTATTAAGACCACCAAACTTAGGGACTACTTAATTTTTTTCTATTAATTTGTTCAAATATACAATTCTACGTATCATAACAAAATGGTCTTGTATTTAAAGTTTGATCATCCCACATAAGCCAATTACTGGAAAAATAAACTTTTTTAGACTTAATAATGAGAAAATGATTTTGTGAAAATTTTTCATTATAATTCATATTTCAATTATTCTTAATAAAAATTTCTAATTCTCCTATTTTCGCTAGAGATAATAAAACTCTGATTGACCTATCAGGTTGTTAATGAGAGATGAGCAATAATATATATTTTGTACGGGGTGCTTTAAGTAATAGGAGAGATTTGTTAAGTGTCTTTAAATATTTATCTTGGACTTATATGTTTTTTGGAAAATTTCAAGAAGTCAGAGATTCAAAATTATTAGATTAATTCCAACACTTAAATTAAATCATTAAAAGTTTTAATAAAAATACGTAATTTATGTCTATTTTTTGTGTTAACTCTATCTTTTCAAAAAAATTTATTGTCTAATTTAAGTCTAATTACCTATTTAATTTCCATTTATGATAAACTAAATTACGTTAATTTTAATATTTAATGTTTATGCAATTGTATCCCATTTAATGCAATTTGAGTCTAATTAGGACTTAAGTTTTAGGATACAAAAAGAGAAAAAGTTGAAACGATAATATGAATAAAGAGAAAGATAGGAGCACGAGTAAATGTATCATTCAAGATATTTTTGTAAGTTTTTTATTTTTTAAAATACTAGTGATTAGAACTAAAAAGATAAAAAATAATATAAAAATGAAGAAAAAAGTTAGAAATATAGGAGATCAACATTGTTTTATGTAGCCAAAGAATTCTTTCTACAAAATAAAGCAATAGAGCCTGAGTTTTTAACAAAAATAAAATAAATGGAAAATAGAAGGAAAAGGATCAAACCTTAGGTAGGAATTTTTTTTAACCTACAAAAATCACCCTTTCAATATCCTTCTAACATTTAGTTTTATTCATCTTTCTCTAGCTAAAGATAGTCAATTTTCTTAACATTTTTAGCTTTAAAGAGATAAGGATAATACTAAACTGTCACCATTAAAAATTTCTTGACAAATTAAATTACTTTAAATACTTTAGGTGCCAATTTTAACTATATGAATTTTCTAAAAAAAATTCAACCTAAATGATATGTCAAACGTTATACTAAAATTAAATAAATTCAATCAATAATAAACTAAACACAATACACATAAAATATAAAGAAGATAGGGTAAGAGAGGAACATAAAGATTTATAGAGGTTGTTAGGGGTCAAATTGATTGAGTTTTAATGATTAATTTGTTGAATTATGACCCATAATTGAGTGCTTAATTGTTAAATTTATGTGTTATTATGTTTAATTTGTAGGTTAGAGCTTAAAGATGGAGATTGGAGCAACAATGAGAAGAATTCACATTATTTCAATCTATTAACACCCCCTGCAAGGGTCACGTTAATGGATGAATAAGGTAGTGTTTAAGGAGATAGAATTTGACCATTAACGACTGTCTTTTAGGGTGGTGTTGAATGGAGGCAAGGTGTCGTTAAATGAGCAGTCAACAATTCCAACTCCAAATCTCCAAGATTATGACTATGCCATGTCTCTAACTTATCCCCTTTGTCAGCGTGAATAAGTGGAAGTCTAGAGAGCCTGTATAAAACAAGGAAAACAACAATAACACGTAATCAATTATCATAATTCAGATCTAACTTAGTTAGAGAAGCTCTTGCTTCTCTCTTAGATTTTTTTAGATATTTTATGTGTGGTTAAATCAATTTTCTAGCATCGTATTGGTGTTTCAATTTTTAGGAGAGTTTAAAGAAATGTAATAAGGACGAATTTTGTTTATTAAAGGTCTTAAACTTCTTTTTTTGGCCTGATCACCTAAGATTAGAGTGAAAGATAATATAGGATCTGAGAAATCTGCCTAAGTTATTGGAAAAATCAATAAGCAACACAAATCAATCAATGAATGATCAAACTTTGATTATTTGTGAGAGTTAGAGATTTGAGACTACAAATTCAGAAATCAACTTCTTGAAATTAAAGCCCATTGACTAGATTTAAAACATAACCAAACTTTAAACTAAGTTAATGAAGAAAAGGCATAAGTGTTAACCATAGCTTTGTCTTGAATTCATGAAGGAACTATAATCCAGCCTTTTAAATTTGTTTAAAGCTCAATTAATTCATTAATCACTTAATCCTTAGTTGGATTCCACAAGTTAATAATTTTCAGTAATTTATAATTCAGTTTATAATTTAAAATTGAAAGTTTTGAAACAAAATTAGGATAGTTTAGTATTTTTATCTTTTTAATGAATTAATTTGAAATTTACTAAATAATTATAATCTAATTAATCTGTTATTCAACTAAGAACAGTATTTTTTCCTGTGGATTCGACACTCTGAGTCTGAAAATTACTCCACTTTATTACTTGTTCGATAGGTGCATTTGCCTTTCGTCATATTAGTTTTTGCTTAATTTCATTTTGGTTTTCAAAGTAAAATCAGTTTAAAGAACTCTTATTTTTAATCATTCAACCAACGAACAACATAGGTTCATCTACCCCAAAGATAGACTATGTACTCTCTCCAACTACTTGTTGGAAATTCACTAACAAACTAATCTTACTTTAAATGGGCGAAGAGTAACCCTTACAACAATCTTGATTATAAGGCCAAGAGAAACCTTTACAATCTTGATTATAAGGCTAAGGGGAACCTTTACAATCTTACTTTACAATGAAGAGTAACCCAACAATCTTATTCTAAGGTCAAGAGAAATCTATACAACAAATTTGAATTCTAAGGGTCAAGAGGAGCCCACCAATCTTACTTTCTAATAGGTGAAGAGTAACCCTTTATACACAACTAAAGTTCACAATTTTTGTAACACCCCCTATATGGAACCTACAATCATATACATATAAGACATAATTTCCTATACATACATTCATGACGTGCATTTCGATTCAATGCTATATATATACACATTACAAAACCTTTTGATGCTTAACATTGTCATTTAACAGCAGTAAAACATATTTTTGGTTTTTCATTTACATTGTAATCCAAAAGAAAACATACAATTTCCTTTAACTATTACATGTACAATCATATGTAACTAAAAATTTATTCCAAAAGTACTACTTCTGCTAACCGTTGGCCTTGGTCTTTGTAAATGTTGTATGTCCCTCACTTATATAACTTGGACCTATACGGATTAACACCAGTGTTAAACTTGAAGGTTTAGTGGAGAAACACTTAATTTGGATGACCACTCATAGCAATCATCCGCCAAGCATATACATTCATGAACACTGCACAAATATAAATAAGGATGGTATAATTAATCAAATAAATAATGTAAACATGCTTTAATATATTTTTTTTGTATACCATAAATATAGCTTCAAAACTCGAACATGGATATTCAACACTTAATGATACAAATGATCAATAAAAATGAAAATATCTATTCATATTCAAATTGTTTATGTTGTTATACTGTATTTCTTATTTACATCTTTTTACTTATTTTCTATGTTAAGCCTACACATTTTCTATAGATGTGGATAATGGGTGCTGTGGATATCCAAAGATATCAAACTATGGATACCAAAAGGTATCAAACTGTGGATACCAAAAGGTATCAAACTATGGACACCAGTGGTTTCAAACTGTAGTAGCTCCACTATAACCCTATAGGCATGCCTATCTATCCATAATCAAGACAATAGAACATGTATCATAACATTTCCTTCAACCATTTGCAAATTTCACAATTCATATATCAACAAATCATATGAATTATTCAGGTCATAAAATGTATATATGTTTATAATGCATTATGCTTAATCTTATATTCCATTGTTCAATCACTCAATTCACACATGATGAGTCATACTTCATTTATTTGGAAGTTTTTGAAATGTCTTATATATATTCAAAAGGATTCGGTTAAGATTCAATAAGAAAATTTAAAAAAAAATGCCACGATCGTGATAGATACTCTTTCTATTCATACCACTATTTGTTCCTTAATATGCATATAAAAAAAGTGAGAACTGAGTTTCAAGATCTTCTAGACATGTTTTACCCTCTGTATTTATTTTTTATAGCACCAATAGTAAGACCATTTAGACTTCTACATCATGAGATATAAGCAAAATATCACAAGCTACTCTAGAATAGGGACGGTATCAAGTCACATTTTTCGACCTTAATTGCCAAGGTCATAGAGTTAGAATAAAATCAAATTCTCTAGAGATATTTACCTCTATGTCTTAGGTTTCATATGCAATTGGAATCACATACTATGGGGGTATTTAAGCTTAGTTATGACTTAAACAACGTGACTAACTTAAACAAACACTTGACATAATTTCACTACATAATACTCTCTTGTCATATTCAACCAATTCTATCCAAGATAACACCAAAACAACATCCTAGCAACAATTTAACATCAACTACGTGAAGTTACAAACCTTAAAATTGACAAATTAGGTTTTCTATTGTAGTGACCCGCTTCCCATATATATAGGAATTCACTGTTCAGAGAGTCATTTTACATGCATAATTATGACTTGCATTTCATAAACTAGTTATATTCATCCTTTTTACATGATTCTTTTACCAATTTCTCACTAACATCTAGCTATATAACTTTTATTCTTAAGGCTCTTCATTAGAATGTCAGGTGAGTATTCTATGAGAGTGGGATGCTGCATCTATTGCCTTTCCTTCCCTTCCCTTTGGCTTTGCTTAACCCACCAACTTGATTTCCACCTAAAATTGGCTTAATTTCATGAAAAATGATAGGATGAAGAAGGTGAAATGGAGAAGAGAAAAATCTAAACTTAGAAGGTTGTGCATCCCCCTCTCAATATCCCCATTCTAGAACTTTCAAGACCCACAAATATACTTTGTTATTATTGGTCACAAATACCTAAATCTAATTGGCCTACACATGCCTTAATCCACTCGGTCCATATGTTAATTTTTAGAAGAATTGCATATTAGTCCTCCTTCTTCTTTTACTTCCCATGTTGGCCAGCAATCTTGTCAATTAATTTTATTCCACTATGTCTTAAGTTTCTAATTTCATAAATTTCATGCAATTTAGTTAATTATTTCGGGAATTATATCCAAAACACTATAGGTTGTTAGAAAACATGGACAATAGCCATAACTCAATTTCAAGCTTGAATTGTAAAACTTTAGAGGCACAATAAAATTTTGGTTCCTTCATGAACGCTATAAATCTATGTCTCTAGATTAATTTCCAAATGGAATTATCTAATTTGGAGGTTTACATACCAAGATATGGCCAAATTACCGAGGTATGTTCATGTCAAAATGAACAGATTACCCATTTACCAAAATCTTTTACATTAAATACCCTTATGTTACTTCATTTGTTATGTTCACTTCTTGATGCAGCTTGGACATGCTATAATACTTCTAGGGTATATGTTGAGGCTTTACATTTCTTTCACCCTTACAAAGAATTTCATCCTTGAAATCCATACCTGTAGGACCCAAAACTAACTGATCTCCCCTTACTACATTATCAGCTGACTCCTCCTTAGCTTTACGAGATCTTTTCATCTCTACTATCTATAGGACAACAGGGAGATTTGGTTTAAGCCAACACAAGACCAACCTATATCACACATCACTAGACTCTTATTGCCTAGAACCGCCTAAATTGGGCTCTAATAACACCCCCTATATGGTACCTACAACCATCCATACACAAGATAACCAATTTCTTATACATATATTTATGACGTGCATTTTTGTTCAATGCTATATATATACACATTATAAAACTTTCCGATGCTTAGCATTGTCATTTAACAGTAGTAAAACATTTTTTTTTGTTTTTCATTTACATTGTAATTCAAAAGAAAAAATACAATTTCCTTTAACCATTACTTGTACAATCATATGTAACTTAAAAAGCATTTCAAAAGTACTACTTCTTCTAACTATTGGCCTTGGTACCTGTAGATGTTCCCTGTCCCTCACTCCTATGACTTGGACCTATATAGATTAACATTCGTGCTAAGTTTGAAAACTTAATGGGGAAACACTTAGTTTGGATAACCACTCACAACAGTCATCCGCCAAGCACATACATTTATGAACATTGCACAAATATAAATAAGGATGGTATAATTAATCAAATAAATAATGCAAACATGCTTTAATATTTTTTTCATATACCATAAATTCACCTTCAAAACTCAAATATGGATATTTAACACTCAATGATACAAACGATCAATAGAAATGTAAATTCCTAATCATATACAAATTATTTATGTTGTCATACTATAATTCTTATTTATGGTTAATGAAGATTTCATCCTTCATTTGCTTAATTTGGAGTACGAGAAAGAAGTTTAGCTTGCCCATCATGCTCATCTCGAATTCTCTGCTCATACTTTTTGCAAACTCTTAACATAAAGCATCATTAGTAGCATCAAATATAATATCATCCACATAGATCGAAACAATCAATAAGTCATTCTTTTCTTCTTTATAAATAAGGTAGTATCAACTTTTCCTTTGGCAAAACCATTTTGAAAAAGAAAAGAACTTAATCTATCATACCAAGCACTAGGTGCTTATTTTAAACCAACAAAGCTTTATCAAGTTTATAAACATGTTCGGGTGCATCATGATTTTCAAAACCAGGAGGTTGTTCTACATGTACCTCTTTTTGAATAAAATCATTTTAAAAAGAACTTTTAACATCCATTTGATAAAGTTTAAAACCCATATACGAAGCAAAAGCAAACAAAATTCTAACAGTTTCTAATCTAACTACAGGTGCAAAAGTCTCTTCATAATCGATCCTTTCTTTTTGGTTATACACCTTTGCTACTAATCTACCTTTGTTTCTTGTGATATTTCCATCTTCATCAAACTTATTTCTAAAGACCCACTTAGTACCAATAATTTGATAATCATTAGGTCTAAGTACTAAAGTCAACACCTTATTTCTTTCAAATTGGTTAAGCTCTTCATTCATGGTTAAAGTCCAAATCTCATCACCTAATGCTTCATCTATGGTTTTAGGTTTTGAAATAAATGACATATGAGATAAATCTCTAAGGTTTGATCTCATTGCTACTCCTCTTCCTACTTCACCTATGATTTTGTTGGGGGGATGGTATTTCTTAAATCTCCACTGTCTAGGTAAGATCTCATATCTCCTAACCTAACTTGGTTCAATAATAGGCTCATAGGGTAAAGTTTGGGTATCTAAGGTGTCTTATTTAAGCTTTGCTAACCTTAAGTTCTCCAGATCTTTGCTTAAGTCTAAATCATCATCATCATCAATACTCTTCTCCACACAAAAGGATTAGATTTATCAAATATAACATGCATAGTCTCTTTAATCATCATAGTCATTTTGTTAAGCACCCTATAAGTTCTACTAGTAAAAGAATAACCAATAAATTATGATTTAGCATCAAATTTGCCCAAAGTATCTCTAGTATTTAAAATGGAGCACTTACAACCAAGCACTTTAAAATAATTTACTTTCAGTTTCTTTTCATACCACAGTTCATAAGAAGTTTTATTCATATAAGGTCTTACATAATCTTTGTTAGATACATGACATGCACAAGCAATTACTTCTGCCCAAAAATATTTAGGAACACCATAGTCATTTATCATCATTCTAGCCATTTCTTGTAAAGTCCTATTTTTCATTTCAACAACTCCATTTTTTTAGGAGTTCTAGAAGATGAAAAGTTATGAAACATATCATTTTCTTCACAATATATATCAAACATTTCATTTTCAAATTATCTACCATGATCACTTCTAATTGAATTTATCATTAGCCTTTTCCCATTTGAGCCCTTTTTACAAATTTAACAAAGGATCTAAATCATTCATCCTTACTAGCAAGAAACATTGCCCATGTGAATCTAATATAGTCATCAATAATCATATATGCATATAATTTTTCACTTAAACTAGCAATTCTAGAATGTCCAAACAAGTCCATATGCAATAAGTCTAAAGGTCTAGAGGTTGTTACCACATTTTTCTTCTTGAATGAAGTCTTGGTTTGCTTATCCATTTGACATGCATTGCAAATATTGTCTTTTTCACACTTCATTTTTAGTAGCCTATTTACTAGCTCCTTGGTACAAAGGTTTGAAATCTATTCCATGCTAGCATGAACTAATCTTCAATGTCACATCCAATCATCCTTATTTATGGAAATCAAATACTCAATATTTTGGTTAGAGAGATTATTCAAATAGTGTAGATATTTCCTACTCTCTTACCAACAAACACAATGAAATTATTAATTACTTTTGAAACTATACAAGATTTACCTTTAAAAGTGACTTTGAAACCTTTATCATATAATTGACTCACACTTAATAAGTTATGCTTTAAA
>JAOXYD010000002.1:17253207-17266738 GCA_028565735.1 Pinacopodium congolense | reverse complement strand
TATAAACTGAAATATGAAATTGCGATACGTTGCGATATGATGATGACATGTTTATATATCTTCGCTTATATTTGTATGTATTATATGTTGTATGGCGGGTACATTCTAGTTACCCCTTACTGAGTTGGCAACTCATTCCTTGCCCGTTGAAATTTTCAGCAGACTTTCAGTAGGTTTTTGGAGAAGTTTGGATTTTTAGTTGTGTTGGTAAATAGTTTAGGTGGGACAGCTTATCACAGGAGCTAGTTTTAGTTCGATTTACACACTCTTTGAAATTTTAATTATTTTTGCGATATAAAGGAGATTGATTAATTATTTTGGATGGTTATTAGATTTATTGTCGTTGGAAGCTGCATCTTTTATTAATGATTATTTCCTTTTGATTTAAGTTAATTTTTGATGAGTTATTTAAGTTATTATCATGAGCTTTTAGATAGAATATGATGAATTTAGGGTTTGTATTTGGTATTGAGAATTGAGTTGATGAATTAGGGTTGTTGCAAATTGGGAATTGTATACGAATTGAGAATTGAATTTGTAACAGGTTGGAGCGTCACACTTGAGGAGGAGATATAAAATAGAAAACCTTACCCTTTTTCATCTAAGGAGGGATCAACTACCAGGTTAGGCATGAGCTCTGGACAAATCATTGAAAGGAAACAAGTTACATAAAGAAAAAAAAGTAATGAAGAATCTTGCATAAAATGGAGGAGAAGGGGCGATTCCGATTAGAAGAAGGAAACCAATAATGGAAAAGCATAATGATGATAAATGTGCTTTGCATTAATTTTTTTATGATTTTTAGAGATGTAAAATGTCTGGTTTAGCTCTTTTTAGTTAAGCCTACACCCCCTCCTATTTTTTATCTTTTTGTTATAGCGTGTTCATTTTAGTTGTTATTGACCTCTATTTATACTCTATTTTATATAGATAGAAGTAAATCCACAAATTGTTATTTATCCATATTTTTACTATTTATCTATATATAAGTAAAGAAATATAGAAAGATGCACCAAGTAGGATCTTTCATGTGTGTAATATGTATAATTTAGGCATACACATACCTCAACTTATTTCACCACTCAAATAAGGCATTACTCATAATAACATTTATATCCATAAAAAAAATTCAGGTGTATTTCTTAATATATGCGATACGCCATTAGGAGAATGTTTTTCACTCCATTTTTGTTCAAATTTGGATTATGTTATCTTCTTGCTACAACATTTAATTTAAAGCAAAAGAATATAAATAATTTAAAAAAGTATATAACATCTCGTTAGAATCTATTTTCTTAAGAAATTGTAATTTAATAAGGCTTTATTTAGTTAAATTTTAATTTTTAATTTTAATTTCTTATTTTTTAAAACATAAAAATCGAAAAGTAAACATACTAATACAACATAGAAATCGAAATAAAAAAACAAAAATTAATATAAAAATATAACATCCACAACAAAAAATCACAACTCACAACTTAACTAAATATCCCCTAAGAATATATACTTCACTCACCTTGATTCAACATCACATGACATGTGGATTAAAACGTATAAAATGAGAGAAATCATTTATATAATCGATCGGTTCATGCATTGCTCTTTCAATTATTTATTTTGTGCATACAATGTGTTTATTGATAGAAGCTACTAAAATAAACTAATCGAAAATAGCCAGAAAAATGTTGATTCAACTTCTCTTCAGAATGAAATAATGTGGCTGATGAGAAATTCAAATGCACCTAGTTGATAAAATAAGTTACAATTTTAGAGAAGAGCAACAAATAAAATCAAGAGTAGTCTAATGCTAGTTACCATATCTCATGAGGCCATATGAATTCTTAACAAATTGCTTACATGGGAAGCAAATCCAGTATTATATTTGCTTCTTAGCTACACTAAAAATCCAGTCTGTCACCTCTTCCAAGCCATCCTACTGAGCTGTGTACAGCCACGTGAACTTGGAATTGATTGCAATAAGTATTCAGCTGAGTCAGTCTTTATGACCATGTAAGTTTCTTAAATCATGAACAACATGGATTAGTAGGCACACAGGTAAAACAAGTATTTTTCCTTGAATGAAAAAATTGTAGATGTGATCGGTAGACTTCAGGTATCCTCAGAGATCCATCACTTGAAGCAGTTTAGCACCCTAACTTGCACTTTACCTCGTACTAGAAAATTGATGTCTTCCTATGACACTTGTTATCATCATAATCGAAGCACACAGAAAAGAAAAACCTACAATCAAAAAATGCATGTCAAACTAACAAATTAATCTCAAAAAAGACTATGAATAGAACGTAGATCCTAAGTGCATCCTGTAGATCAAACAAGCCGGTTCTAAAGTTTTGGCCAACCAAATTATTCTTATATGTATTCCATTATCCATACAATGTATCATGATGGAAGTCTCATAAAAATGATTAACTATTAGCATAGTCAACAAACTAGAGCACCAAGAAATGAAATCGTAAATGCATGCTAATTAGTACTAGTAAGTTCAGAAGTTTCATATTAAGAATATAGAACCTCAAGAATTCAATACGCTGTACTGCAGCTTGAAAATCTAATTCTGCACCAGTAATTCAACAAATATCACGATTGTGTCTCACTTTGCGCGTTATCGACCGGCCCATTCTAAGACGTCGAGCTGTTAGTGCTTCCAACAAAGCAACTAAAGCATTCTCTAAAGCTTCAGCCTGCTCACCCAATCGAAAGGAGTTAAACATTGGCAGAAATTGTAGCTCAGACAGGAGGCCAATTGCTGCAGCTGCTGTGCAGGTACGATCCCATGATGGCTGGGGGCTGCCCTTAGAGAACATTAATGGACACAACTCACAACAATGTAGTAAGTACTAGAAATTTAAAGAATGATGGGAGGGGGGGAAAGGGAATATCAGATATATTGGTACAAGTAAGATAAAATAAAATTCCCAACAATAGAGAGTTGAGCAAGTGTATATCTCACCGAAGCATGTGCATTGCAGATGCACCAGTTGCTAGGGAGATGCAAGAAATATCCTCCATGCCCCAAACATGTTTTGCTTTTTCCTATACAGGAATATCAAGCAAATAAGCTGAATCGAAGAGAGCCAAAGATGAAAATACAGTCAGAGAGAGCTTAGCAAGGAAAAATATCTGCATCTTGCATGCTAACAACTAAAATTATGCTATATAATTATATGACTTTAGGATTTTAAGTGTTTCCATGCTGACCAAAAGCAACAAAAAAATAGAAGAGCTTTGTAGGATTACCTTTAGACGCCTAAACATTGCAGAAGAGTTGCTCCACGTACCATCAATCAGAACAAAATTCACAGGCTTATTGTCACTCATCTGTGAAGTGGGTTGTACAAAAGAATCACCATTAGGTTACATTACAAAGAAAAAAAGCATATACTTGATAAAAGGCGTGAGTTAACATGGTGTGATAACCATTTGAACAAAAAGAAACAATGATAACCAGAAAACTGAAATTTCAATCCAGAGTCCTGTTAGTCTGTTTTCCTCAACTGAAATTTCAATCCAGTCTCTCCTGTAGTCTGTTTTCCTCATCACTAGTCAGTGGCTATGATACCAAGGATGTGGTAAGAGTTATAATAAAGTTGAGATTTGAGTTTCATTCAAATTGTCATTATCTTTGCACAACTGACAACCATTAAATGAAATACACAATTGGGGAAAGAATGATGGAGGTTTTGATGCTGGATCAAGACCACTAGCCTACAGTTCTGTACCAAGATTAGTACATCAAAATGTTCCTGGAAGTAACACCTGGAGCAGTAAAGAAAAGCAATGTTAATGGTAAGTATACCGTCCAGTTTTCTTTCTGCGTTTCTCAATTTATGATCTCAGATAGCTGCTTGCTCATGGATATTAGTAGTGTGGCCTAGTCTATGATTGATCATTGTGTGACGGTTTCTAACCTAGCCATGGTCATATCTATCAACCACATTCTGATAGGGTAAGGCATGCCTTTTTCCCATGTTGACATTTTATGTTCCATGCATGGTAACTACTCACCATGCATCTCAGATCTGTATTAAGGAATTGTGAGTTACACTCTTTCAGGTCTCAGTCTATTATATCAATCGATTATATTGCTGCAACAACCAAGCCAAAATTGACATAGGAAGAATAGCAGACAGTAACAATTTCACGAAATACGCATAAACTTTATAACCTTGAACCTTTTTTTTTTTCTTTTAGTGAACTGGAATTGAGAACTTTAGGGATAGAATTCAGGCAAGAAGGAAGTGAGATGCTGGATAGATATAGGAATCACTCGTGTATCAAAATCTGGGAATCACACATAGGAATTGAAACGAATAAAACCATTGGAGTCACATCAGTAGGTTTCTAGAAATTACTTTTAGAGTCTAGGAATCACTCATAAACATTTAAAAATCATACTAAGAGGAAAAGTCTATCTTTTTCATTTCTTAACCGTTGAATACATAAAATATATATACAGAAAAATAATTGAAACCCTACTCCTAATAGAATAAGAAACCTCTCTAAACTTTAAAATAAGAATAGAATCCTATTTAGCAAGGATTCTTATAATTCCTTGATAGACTTAACGCTAACTGTAGCTTACATCATCAACAACATTTTGATTAATCTGTATCTCTTCTTACTTTTGCACTGAAATAAGAGTAATAGAGCTAGTCAGGAATCACATCAGCAATACTAGTCCTTGATATGCCACCATGTGCAACATAAGTTGGGCATTTTAATGTATATTAGTTTTAATTGACAGCTTTTCTCAATACACTAACCATGGTTTCTCATGTACATGCCACATAAACATGTACCTTTCTTATCCAAAATAAGCTTCAGTGGCAAATGAATACCAAGTTATATTTGAAACAGCAAACATATAATAATCCTGTAGGAATGTATACCCCACTGGAATCATGTTCTAGATCAACTGCAAACCCTTCTTTGAAAACATCCTGAAGTGAATTTTGCACTGTATTCTCGCTGGGATAAAGACACCAAACGTTACTCTTCCCTGCATTTCAGTTGCAGAAAGTAAGAACTACTGGTTCAGTAAGTACCCTGGTCCACTTATATAGGATGACTACTTAATTAATAATCACTAATTTTTAAGTAATTCTAACCTTTTTTGCATATTGTTAGCATCAGTGACTCATGAGGGAAAAAAGTAAACATAATTATTCCCTAATGATGATGTCACCTTCAGTAATCATAGGTACACAAAGTACAGTGGTTATGAGTATTAAAGATATCATAGGACTGAACTGTGCATAGTTTGAAACATAGTTTCAAATAAAACAAGAAAATCCGAAATACAATAATTTTTAGCTTAAGGATACAGTGTCGTAAACAATATTAGATATTTTTTTAGTAAACCTAATAAAATGTCCAATAATATTCAAGCGTCAGGTGCAATATGTCCAAGTTGCATGCCTCCATTGTTCACAAACATCAAGTAGGAGGACAAACCTGCTACTTTAAATGCATTCCACATGATGTCCTCATCTTCTGCTACACCAAAAAGACATAAAGTGGTTGAATGAACTCCAAATACTTGCCACAACAATTTTCCAGTATTGTTTTGTCTTAAAAAATCCTGCAACCAATTGATTGGGGATTCGGTCAAAATAGGAGGGTTCATCATAGAGTTACATGAGATATGATGAAAGGATCCTAACCTTCGGATGCATGTACAACCAGAATCGTATACCTTGCCACATAGAGGAGGGCTTTATTTTTGCACAGATGCAGTCTTCTTCCATGGGAAGCCAGCACTGGAAATCATAAACTTTCACATCAGATGGAAAAAAAAAATGGAAGCAACAGACACAAAATTTGAGATGCCGCCCTCTTTAAATTCAACCACAGCTTCCAATCATAGTCCCACCATCCATGATATCTCTCAGAAAAAAAAGGGAAAGGAAAGGAAAATTAGAAACAAAACCTGGTAATTAGGTGGAAAATATCATGCATTAATGGGGCAATGATACTATATCCTTACCTTCTGGCAAAGATACCCTCTACTTCCAAGCAAACGACAAGCAATTTGTCTAGCTGAAAAAAACTGGATCTTTTGCTCAGGATCATTTATGGCCTGATATGTTGCTCTGTGTTTTTTATCCTCTTGAACTTTAAAATGACCCTGGAATTTGGATAGAATATTGATAAAATCACAAAGAAACCTTATAGAACAATTTTAAATGAATTTCACTAAATTATAAATGACTATCCCTCCTAAGTCAAACTTATTTATATACATGCATATAAGCACATCCTTTGCATACTTGAAGAAATAAATAATATGGACATTTATTAAAACTTCATCCAAAAAGAAAACGTAAGTTGCATAAAGAAAATATCGAATTTGATTATAAAATAAATAGGAATAATGAGAATAAAGTGCTTATACATTTTACATAATGGATTAATTCATCACTACAGTGTTCCACTTAGATGAAAACAAAAGAAGTATATGGATCATAACTAGGCAACAAGCAAATCAAAGCACTCAATTAAGGTTTTATGAATTTAACTCAGTAATGACAGTTTAAAGCACGTTTAGAGTCTAATATAAGAGTCATTTAGCAAAATGTAGGTAATAAAATGATGATTTCCAACTCATTCAAAAAATCAATAATAAAATTTTTCAAACCTTAGCTTATATATATATATATATACATACAATTTGATCCAAAGATTTGATCAAGGACACAATCATAAAATTGTAAATGAGCCCAAGGATCAATATGCCCGAGCTGAAATTGATCAAAAATTAAATCTGATGAAAATTAACGTTATAAAGAACGACTTAAACAATTAAAAAGCATAAAGGGAAAAAAAATACATCGCGGTCATGACGATATAGTCCCTATATCAAAGATTGAAAATCCTCACACAAAGTATGATAAGGGTGACAACTTTTTGTTTCACTTCTCTTCGTCACTCATAATCCAAACAAACGTCCTGTGAGCAGCTTACTTGAAGTTTGCCACCATTGCCACCAAAGCTCATCTGAGCATCAATGTTCTTTTCTAAAACCTTCAAATCATCAACAACCTCTAGAACCTTTGCGGGAACAGGAGACACAGAGCCCCATCCTTGCCACTCCTGCAATGTTATGGACGCATCATCATCTGTGTCTTTAATTTCGATATTTCTAGGAGGAGAACGGAGAGCAGAACTCCAAGTTGAGCGGTGTAGGCTCTGAGGTGGCGAGTCCATGCGAGTTTTTGTGGAGAACGCGAGAGCAATAACCGGAAGACACAGTTTGAAGCCGGCGAGCATTGTTTGAGGGCTTTTTGTGGGTTTTTCTCTGCTTAATTTTTTTTTTTTAAAAAAGATTTCATTTGTCGACTTAAAGTCTATCATGGGCATGGATGGGCTCCAAACAAGTGAGTTCCAGTTCCCTACATAATCTTCAGCTAATATGATTTAAATCCAATTGATTATAGCCCAACCCATCCACAAAAACACAGCACATCTATAGTTTAAGAGATGTTTAATTGGGTAATAGATTGTAATTTTTTATTGTGATTATTGTATTTTTGAATTGGTTGTTGTATTTTCTTTTTTTATTTCTGTGTTATATTAATATGCTTTTTTTTCAATTTTTGTATTGAAAAAAAAACCTAAAACTAAAAACTAAAGCTGTAGTAAACATTGTATAATTTCCAAGACCCGTACGCTAGAAAAGGCGTCATTTTATGCTCGCTTTTTTTGTTTTTAATTTTGCTGGTGTCATTTTGGATTTGTGTCTAATTCAATGTTTGAAAAATTCGTTTTCATTTCAATATAGTACCGATACCGATATTAACTAATTTTTTAAAATTATAAAATAATTATAAAATTTTATAAAATTTATAAAATAGTTTATATATATATTATGCATCCCCTGTAAATATATTTTCAATATATTTCAAACATTCGATCAATACAATAAATATTTTATAATTTTCATACAATATTTATACTTATTAATATTAATTTCTATATATTTTTCAAATAAATTGAAACTTGAATTAATATAAATAAAAGAACAATCATCTAACCATCATAAGTTAATATCAATATATCAAAATATCATGATATAATAACAATATACAACAAACAACTATTTTCTTCATTCATATTAATTTTAATTTTCATCTATTTCTTAAATAAATATCAACTTGAATTAATATAATAAAAATAATAAAAATATGGATACACATGAGAAAGAAGAAATAAATATAAATAATTAATAATTAAAGAGTTAAACACCTATAATATCAAAGTAACAAACTATATAAAGTAAATCGTCAAACCAAGATCATCTTAAATATCTTTAATCATGCAAGGATGGTAGAGAGAGATAGGATCTCATATCATTAATCTATATCTATATCCTATAAAGTAAGGAAACCACCTCATACCACTGATCTCTCGTGCTTTTTCGATGAACAATGAGCTCTTTATGAAGTAAATTATTCTAAGCGTCGAGTCTAGTTTGAGCTGGAGGAGTAGGAACAGAAGATGTAGCCACATCATCAATATGATATGCTGTGACTCGAAATAGGCTCATTAGCATAAATATGAGGAGGAGTAGGATGCTGCTATTGCTAATGTGGTTGAGTCATATGACCATTAACTATTTGATAACTCATGTCTTTTAGAGTATATTTGTCAAAAAAAGAGTGAATTTCAAATTTATCTTCCGTGGAAAAAATGTCAAAATATCAGGCAATGTGACTTAAAATGAGAGAGAAAGGGGTGTTTTGACTATTCTTCTTAGAACGTACAAAGTGGATTATATTATAAAGAACAAAATCTCCAAGATGAATTTTTTTCCTACCATTATAGTGGAAAGAAACCAAAGGTCATCGAGGCTTAAATCATTAAAATAACTATTAAGGAAAAATATATATCTAATGGACACGTGATGGAAATAAGGAATTGCATTCAATCTACTCACATCTTTAAATTTTTTGATAATTCCCTCCCCACTGAGAAGCTCAAAAATAGATAAAATGTTGAATATCACTATATTTAAATAAGCAATCATAATGCGAAAACACTTGAGGGATTTCAATTTTCTAAGATCTCATTGATAGAATACCTTGTAAAATGAATGGAAACTTTTTAAACTTTAGAAATAATAAAATACTCGTCTTTATCTCTATGCTTTCTAAGTTTACAAAAGAAGAGTCTAACATTAGTGGAACTAATCTTAGACAGAAGAATATGGTATTCTCGCCCTTGATTAATGAAAAATTGAACAACTCTAAACTACTTGTAATAATATAAACAAGAAGAAGTAATAAGACAGTTTTCTTGAAGGTTTCTATGAGTAAAGTCTTGAAATTGGGGAGAATTGATATTAAAATATTCATCCTCTTGAATGAAATATCTTACTTCTAGAAGTGCTAATAGTTTTAACCATGATAAAAGGTAAATAAAGAAAACTTGAAAGGGACATAACGAGAAAGCTACAAGAGTTGAGACACAAGAAACCTAAGAAAGCTTTAAGATAGAGTTTTGTAGACGGATATCAATTTTTTAGGACCAATAACACAATTTACATATGGTAAGGAAAATATATCTTCACATATTAAACAAAATCTAAAATCCTAGATGCCCTTTTATGAGTGCATGACATGCATCTTGACAGATTGAAAACATTGAAGACTCAATCTTAACCAAATCAAATATAATTGATAATTCCATAAACTCGTTCATACGTATAATTATATGAATATACATTCAATTTCATAAATATAACACAATTTCACCATAAATGCAAAAATTCCCAATTTTTATATTCTTAAAATTGGGAAAAATTCAAATTTTATCAAATCAAATGTAATTGATGATTCTATAAGTTCATTCATATATATTTCATAAAACATATTACAATTTTCCTCAAATTAAAAAATGATCAATTTTTATATTCCAAGAATTAGGAGAAATTTAAATCTACGAAATCAAATGCAATTGATAATTCTACAAGCTCATTCATGCATCTAATTATAAGAATATACTTTCAATTTCATAAAATATAACATAATTTCACTTTAAAATGAAAATTCTCGATTTTGAAACCCTAATTCTACCTATTTTCAAATTTGATTCAATCTACATATATTCATACCAAATTCAACTTCTACAATGCCTAAATTTAATGAATTAAATACTAATTAATAATTAATTGAATAAAATTGACGAAATTAAAAAATTACGATCCTAGGGTTAAGAAATTTACTAATTTCAGATCAAATTCCTCAAATTAGTTGATAAAAATGGATGTAGACATTAAGAAAATCTTCTCCTATCACCTGTTGTAATCTAGCATGAAACTTAAAAAATTGCTAGAATATAATTTGAAAATCAAATCTATAAAATTTGATGTTTTTTGATGTTTTATGAGGTATTTTTAAGTTGTTAGAGTTAGACGAATATAGTGGGGGAAAGGTTAAACTCAAATGTATGAATTTTTTTAGAAAAAAGTGAATTCGAAACAAAGGATTGGAGTCAGCCGAGATAGAAGATGGAAAGAAGGAGAAGAAGAAAATGAGGAAAAAAGACATAGGCTTCAATTTAAAACTAACATTAGTTAATCGATGTAAAAAAAAAAGCATCGAATGATTAATGTTAAAAAAAAATCGGTCAACTGATGCTTGTGAAATTTTTTATAGAAAAAAGTTTGGTCCTCAAACGTTTTTGAAATAACATACTGCCCTCAATTTTAGGTCAATATTCTGGAATTGATCTAAAACCGATCGGTACGGGCCGATTTTACTAACACGGGCCGATATTCCAACTAGACATGATATTTAACTGCCCTATATCGATTATGGGTTGGTACAATATGGGTCAATGGTACTGGTTTTTAAAACCCTAATCTAATTCCAAACTTTTTATTAAAAAAATCAAGAAATTACTTGTGCTAGAATTGCATCTTTTTTAAAAAATTCTTCATATAAAAATTAGAAGATAATCAATAAATTTTACTTTTTTAATTCTTCTATATGATAAAAACATCATTTTATAGTCTAATATACATAAATGAGATAATAAAAAAACTTATATGGAAAGACCAAAATCATAAAATAATTTTATTACTCATCAAGCTAGAGATGATCAAGTATGACTCCCTTAGGTTTAAAGGGATTTGGTCAATTCTGAGTGATAAAACTCGCAAAATTAGAAAATTTACACTAGAAAAAGTTAATAAGACATGTTATTGTGGTTTATCCTATTATACCTCTTTTAAACTAATTTTAAACTAAGGCCATCCTAAGGTAAGTATATTCGCCAATGAGTAATATAATGGATTTAAATTAAATCCAAGTTATCTTTCATGAGGATTTAATCGGAACTATTAGATTACTCATATTACAATTATATAGGGAACTTAGATTTATTAATCGATTAAATTAAAAACTACTAAACTAACCAAAAATAATTTCAATTAATGTAAGAGAAATCAAAATGGAATTAAGAATTACCAATTTAATTATATGGTTAAAGTTTTCGGGTTTCGATGATTCAGTTGAGTTAAAAATGATTGTTTTACATAATTTAGGGTATTTCCACGAAAATATGACACAGTTGTGATTAAGTCTATACCCTATCTCTATTGGTCATATTCTGTCATTTAGTCATTCAAAAAACTTACGTAATAGGTATAAAGATAAGGAAGTTTAATTTTAAAATTCCTTATTTGATAATTAATATGTTAATAATTAATTAGAATTTGATCATTCGTTGATTTAAATTGTATTGTTTATTGATTTTTATAATAAATAAGGTAGATTTCTGGAATCCTTAGTTATATAAAACTCTATTCTAAGTGATTAACTTACAATAGAGAATTAAGCACTCGAATAAATAAAAATTGGTATACTTGTTTTTATTTTTGCTTTGAGTTTTCTATTTATGTTTTTTTAAACACAAAAATTGAAAAAAATATAGAAATAAAAAAACAACACATAAATATAATAAAAAACTGATGAAAACACAAAAAAAAAAGAAATGGAAAGTTAAACTAAACTGGCACTTAGTTGCATATATTAATCAATGAATGTAAAGTATGAAGATTAAAACATATGTCTATTAATTAAAACAAAAATAGAGTAAGATACAGTGAGATTATTAAAAGTTTAAAAAATGTTAGAAAGCTCTCTCAACATATTTCTAACTTTGAATCATGTGCTTCAACTCCTTGAATCCTCAAAAGCTAATTTGAAAGTCCAATACAATTGATTGAAAGCAAAGACCTATGTAAAACCTAAAGTTAATATGAAAAGAGAGAAATTTGAAAAAATTCTGGTAAAAATATGATTATTCTCTGCTACACAGACTCCAAGATGTACTTATATATGTCTCATTTAGGATTGGGATTGACTTGTGAGGGAATTTTATAAAATTTCTCTTAACTCTTTGTTGGAATATGCTTTTAAAGACTTCAACATCCCTTAGTATTAGGGACCAGTGAGGCCATTTATCACCCATATTATTCTCCTCTAGTGACATTAAAGGTGGTTGAAAAATGACAATAACATCGCTATTAAGAACATGTTGTTCTTCTAAAAAATGTACCATACTTAATCCTTTTGGAAAAAATTTCCTTTCCTTAACATGAACCTCCAAAATAAATAATAACACACATAAATTGGATAATTTAACATTGAAATAGGGGTAAACACATAACAAATCATACTCTAAAACACTAAAAATTATGCCCCTATCAATTTTCCTCCACTTGAATTGTTATTTGTTCTTAAACAACTCAATTCATCATTTAATCTTAAGAAGAAAATAATTATAAGAAAATATCAATCTCATCAATCATAACCTTTGAAATGTCTTTATTAGTCATTTAGTCATAAAGAATCATTAAGATGTTATGCAACTAATTAGTAATATCAATTTGTATAATTACTTTAGACTTCTTCAAATTTCATCTCAATTCATAAAATTCAATGACATATATGAAATCAATAAATGTAAAGCAATATGTTTTAACTTTCAAACATGTTCACATCCTTTGTTTGTTTACTAAATTTAACTTTAATAGTGAGTTTTGAAGGCTTGGTTAAGAAATCACCTATTCTTTTTACATGAAGGTAAACATATTGTCATGAATACGCTAGATAACTTAACTAGGTTACTATCATTAACTGGCTACTAATACGACTCTTTAACTTTGACCTTTTAATTGATACAAAGTTAGTGGAGTGAATTCAACTTTAGCTTACTTATTAACAAAAACAGAAGAACTTATTTATTTATTTTTATTTTCTCTTTAATCACCTATAGATATACATTTTACACATAGAAAATTATAATGTTCATCAATTATTGATAACTCCTAAATTATAAATATTTTGGGCATGATTTGACGATTTTCATATTGCATTTTAAGGGAAAATCCATGTGATTTATGTGCAAATTGAGTTAAATTCTTTAAATGAGATTCCAATTATATGTTTTCTAGGCTTGATCATATCTTATAGGATTTTGAAGAGCAATTGAATTTATCTTTCTG
>JAOXYD010000002.1:17220840-17232839 GCA_028565735.1 Pinacopodium congolense | reverse complement strand
ATGAAATGTGTCATTTGATCTTTGCTCACTAATTCATTAGAATTAAGCAATCTATGTGAGACCTATACTCTGATACCAATTGTTGCTCCTATATGGAACCTAAGAGGGGGTGAATTAGGTTGTAAAAACTTTATGCAAATTATACAACACTTTAAAGAAATTGCGGAAGCTAAATAAACAAAGATAAAATGGATGAAATAAACTTATGCTTATTGAATAAAAATAAGTGAGAAATTCAAAGAAAAATAATAGTTTCAACAACTAAAAAACTCCTTTTAGGGTCAAGGATAACCCTTTTGTATTTTTTTTTTAAGGTTTAAGAATAACCTTGTCACGTTCCTTTTGAAGGCTCAAGAATAACCTCACTAGTACAATGCTTTAGTGTGCTAGAAAAACACTCATTTTCAAAGAGTACACAACGACAAAGCTCACTAGCTTTTACACACTGTAAAGGTAATATGGGCACAATACACTTTTTCAAAAACTTAAAGGTCTTAAGTGTTCTTCTGTAACTTCTTTCTTCTGTTATTTCTTGCTCCATTTTAAAAAAAATTATTTATACTAGTAATCAAGATTCACTAACCGTTGGTATTTCACTACATAATTTTCTTCGTTCAATCCACCAATGGGCCATATTTGGTCGACCAGCTTTCTATTTTTGTACATTTGGTCAGCCAGTTATAATGTTTAGTCAACTGATAGGCTTTTTTTTCTATATTCGATTGATTGATCGCCATCCAGTCAACCGGTACTCCGAAATGGTCAACCGATAAGCTGTTTCACGGTATTCGGTCGACCAATCACCGATAGGCTATTTCATTATGGTTCAACAATAATCAAACCATGCAATAAGCAATAAGTAAAGAGTTAAGGTAGAGAAAGACACCAAAATTTATAGAGATTGCCTACCCCAAAGATAAATTATATCCACTCTCCATTTACTTGTTGGAAATTTCACTAACTAATTAAAAACAAGCACAATCTCCTTCTAGAGTAAAGAGTAACTCTTACAAGATACAATCTTCTTATTGAAGGTGAAGATCAAACTTTTGGAAAAAAAAATTATGCCAAAGATGAGATTTTACAAAATTAACCAACCAAATAATTCAATTGTCCCTTTATAAGTAACAATATACACCTAAAGAGATGTGTCACTTAAGACTCAATTAAACTAAGGGTTCTTTACTTTCTAAAACTAAAAAGACAGAACAATGATGCAATTGAAAGCTTAAACAAACTTAATACAGTAGAATTAATGCACTAAAAACATGTAAATAGGAGGAATGATAAGAGTAAAGATGCAAAGTACCAAATCTAAACAATTTTGATATATGTGAATATAATTGCTTCCGAGCAAACAAATAAGCCTCTAAAAATTCAATTATATGATCAATGAAATCCTTGAGGACTTAAACAAATAAAATACAATAAATTAGAAGTAACAAATTTGGATTTAATCACTTAAATATGTGAAGATTTTCATGAACATGCAAAAATGGAAAATTATGATGTTTATGACTTTATGAGCTTGAATCTACCAATATAAACACGTAATGATGTGTAAAATTGATCTATGAAACTTTTGAACACTTAAACAAAGTAAGAGCAACAATCAAACACCAAAAAACATATTAAAATAGCTAGAATTGTGATTGAAGTAAGAACAGAAAAATGAATGAAAGTTTTGATAAGTTTGAAAATTTAAGCTTTAATCTAATAAAATAAACTCCCAAAAAAATAAAAATATGATCAAGCAAACACTAGAACACTTAAATAAATAGAAAACATCATTTTTGCAACCTAAAAACATATTAAAATAAAGAGAGAAGAGATTGAAACAATAATAGCAAGAACTTAGGTAGCTTTAAGGAGTTTGTAATTTTGATAAAAATGTTTAGGAATAATATATATGAGGTTAGGAAGGGGTTAGAGAAGTTAGATATCAAAACTAGCCATTTGAAAAAAAAATACAGTTGAAACATGTAACCCCAAAAACTAATCATTAGAGACAGGGACCCTAATAAGGATATCTGCGGAGGTCAACAGCTCTATTGAGGTCTCTACTCAACCACCGTTAAGCTCTCTAGGAACTAGGGGTTAAACTAACCCCTCTATAAGGTGTCATTAAAGTCCCCTGCACCCATTATTTAAGCTCTATAAAATACAAAACATGATTCAAATCAAATCCAAATTTTTCCAAAGACTTTCCTAATGTTAATCAAGACTTGAAACAAGTTTTAGAACATAATTTGAGACTATATGAATGTCTAAAATGATTTAAACACTTTAATTTTATGAATTAGCCTATGTAATGAAAATTTGTACAACTTTTTAAAAGTTATACGCAATGCATGATAAATTTGATCCCTTAGATAAATTGAGCAATAAGTAAAACTTACAAACACATTTAAAACAACCTAATTAAGGTCTTAAAGCTATATATTCCTTGTTCTTTCATCAACTTTAATTTTGACCTTCAATCTTCAAGCTTTCCAAATTTAATCATCCATTTAATAAAATTATCTTTGAATTTCACAACATAAACTTAAATCATTGGTAACAATTATGTTTTTTTATTATCAAAATTAAGATTGGAACCTCCTTTGGTTCAACAAGTTGAATAAAAATCATAAATAAGTTTATAAAAAGAATAAAAATAAAAAATAACTTTTCTAATTAAAATAGACTAATTTTTTCATTGAATAAATTTAGAGATAAGTTATTAATTATAATAAAAATTAGAAATAAGTTTTATAATTAAAATAAAATAATTTGTTTAGTTGAATAAAATTATAAATAAATTTATAACTAGAATGAAAGTAAGAAATAAGTTTTCTAATTAAAATAAACTATTTTTTAGCTTAATAAAATTAGGAATAAGCCCTTAATACTTGAATTTCATTTAAATATGATAATTTTCATTCAATTGTTATATAAATGATGATTAAGAACATATGCCAACTTTTGATTTAATAGGCAATTAAATTTTGATTATTCACTCTATACATATATGATATGATAATAACTGCATTTGTAATACTTCTTTCTTGTTGTAGAAACTTAGTGTTTCAAATATGGATAATGTATCAAAAAACATTGTCATCAAACTCAAAAAAAGGTGAAAAATTAAATGGCGACATTATGAAATTTAGAAAATGAAGATCCAATATATATTGGAAGAGTAAAATGTCTAGAACCAAAAACATGGATGTTCCTAAAAATGGTAATACAACCTAACATAAAAGGGATCATTATGCATTTAAGTCTTGAAAAAAGAAGAATTTTTTTCTTGTATTATATTGTTAAATAGTATGGATAATGGTATAATCATGAATTCAAAAAATATGAAAATGCTAAAGACATGTAGTCTGCTTTGACTACACATTTTTTAATAGTATCTCAGTTACTATCTATCAAGTTTGATACTTATATAAAGCATCTAGAACGTACAATGTAAAAGTATCTTACATACATGTCAAACATGATAATTGGGTTATAAGATGTTGATCATGAATTGTCTTTTGAACAATAAGTATAAGTTATGATTCGCTTTTTACCTTAGAGTTGAACATATATGAAGATGTATTTGACTTATAATGAAAATATTATGATGATAGAGGATGTTGCGAGGTACCTTGTGTCTTGTGTTATGTTAAAGGAAAAACATTGTTAGTTCTAACTCACATGAAGTTATGAACAAAAAGTGTAATCATTACATAAGCCAAAGTGGAAAAAGAATAAAAGGCCTAATCATAATACTTAAGATCCCAAAAAACCAAGTGGAGCCAACATGAAGAAGGAAAACATCCTTTCAAAAGATGAACATAAAAAAGGGTTAAGTGGTAGAATTGTAGCAATAAGGGTCATTTCGATCGTAAATGTAGTGAGGATAAAAAGGTACAATCCTATAGCACAAAATTTTATTTTATGAATGTCACTTTTTCAATTTTTCTAACTAGATCACATTCTTTGTAAAATACAAACTCAGAAGCAGCTAATCACATAGCAAGGACAAAATGCCCTACTAGAATTCTAAAATTTTTCTTATAGGACACAATGAATTAATAAGATATTAGGACATGCAAGTTAGACATGCGTTATAGCCATTCCTTAATCTTATATGAAGTATTATATACTCTAAAGATTCAATCAATTTATGTTTATGTGTTGGTATTAGTTAAACTTGGATTTAATGTAAATTTTTACAATGATAGAATGGATTTATATCTCAAAAATATTTATTATAATCATAATTTTATGTTTGATGGTTTTATTATTCTAGACATTATTGATGCATGTAATAATATTCGTTATTCTTTGTTTACTTCATTTAGTAATTCTAGTCATCATTCTTTATATGTAGCTCCATCTTTCATACACCCTATATGAGGACAAGTAGAAAAATTGGCATGAAAATATTAAGGCCTTAGGTTAATACTACTTATATTCATGACCTCTCTCATAAATACGGGAAACTAGGCTCTAGATTGAAGAAAAGTATATTAGATTATCTAAACACTTAATAAGATATGTGTTCATAAGTGAACAAGGCAATGGAGAAACAACTGAATTTAATTTAGGAGAAGTCACATTTGTTGAAAATGATTTTTGAGGCAGGGTGAGATAGGTAAAGACCTATCTTTATATAAGACACTTAATCAAGATGGTTTTATTTTAGGGAATATAACAAAGGGACTTCGTCCGAGTACGAGCAATACAAGAAATGAAGAATTAATTCAAGATCAAATCACATTTCCACCAGATGAAAAGTCCACCTTGTATATCTGATTTAAGTAGGAGTAATTAAGACATTGATGAATTTATTTCTCATAAACCTCCATTACGTCAAAGTACTGCTGGAATCATACCCATTTTATTTTAAAATTGAAGGAAAAATTAACACAATTATTCTATAGGAAGAAGATCACCCAAAGAATGTAAATGAGGCTTTTGTTAATCCTACCAAAAAAAAGAAGAAGAAGAAGAAGAATGGGTTAAAGCAATAAAGGAAGAAAAGCCTTCCTTATAAAATCAAATATGAGACTTGGTTGATCTTGTTAAAGAGAAAATTGCATTTAAGAACAATTGGATTCTTAAAGTAAAATGAAACATTAATGACAGTATCAAAAGATATAAAAATATATCTAGTAATAAAATAATATACACAATAGGAAAAAATTGATTATAAAGAAACATTTTCACCTATTGTGAGATTTGCTTAAGTCTATCTTATTCTAGCTATCATTGCCTGGGTGGATCCTAAACTATGTCAAATAGATGTAAAGACTATTTTTCTAAATAAAAATTTAAAAAAATTATATGGAACAACCTATAGGTTTATTGAGACAAGCTAAGGACATATTTGATTATTAAAATAGATTTATGGTCTGAAGCAATCCTCAAGGTAGTGATACATTTGGCTTCATAACATAATCATTTCGTGTGATTTTAACAAGATCAATGAAGACAATTGAATATACATAAAGAGATCTAAAGATAAATTTGTGATTTATCTTTATATATAGATGACACTGTGATTGCTTGTAAGGATTGTACATTTTTTAAGCAAATCAAAGATTGGTCATCCGAAGTTGGGATGAAATACATAGGAGAAGCTACATACATTCTTAAAGTTAAGATTTAAAAAGATAATTTAGAGAGATTATTGTTGCTTTCTTAAATGAAATATATTTAAAAGACCTTGAACAATTGTGTATGCAAGATTGCAAACCAATTGACAATCTTATTGCCAAAGGAGAAGGCTTCAGTAAGATGTTTTCCCCATCAATGTTATAAGAAAGGAAACAAATGAGAAAAGATCCTTATTGAGATCAAATATTTGTTACGTCATTAAAATAGTGAGTAGATATCAATCAAATATAAGGTAAGCATATTAGACAGCAATAAAGAGAATAATGAGATATCTAAAAGGTACTATTAACTATACATTATGTAAGTAAGGCAACGATTAAAGTATACAAGTGTATGCAAATGTAGATTAAGAAGGATATTTAAATGAAATAAAATCTACTTCAAGATTTGTTTTTTTACTCAACATTGGTACAATATCATGGAAAAGTTAAAATAATCTTGTGTTATGTTATTCACAATGGAAGATGAATTTGTAGCATTTTCAATTGCAATAAAAGAAGTAATGTGACTTAGATGATTTTTGGTTAATTTAGGGATAATTAAAAATAATAATAATCTAAGGATAATCAATTATGATAGTTAAGCAAAAATTGCTTATAGTAGAGATTCCAAATTTAATTATAAGATATAGTTGTATCAAGAGAAGTGAAACATGAGACATATATATATCTACATGAGATATTGTGACTGACCTAATGATAAATCCAATTTTTCGAGATACATACATTGAGTATGTGAAATCACTAGATATTGAAATGTAAATGATAATCATTTCCACAGAGATGTTCACTCATTATATTGTTATATTTAAATATAAAAACATTATTTTTTATATGTTATTGTTTTCAAATATATTTACTTGATATGGAATTGTTTCACATATAAGTTAAAAATGTATGTGATAGGGGTGACTTATATATATTTTTATATTATATTATGAGATGCTTTTACCCTTATTAATGTATGAATTTTCCATATTTAAAAGTTATTTTAGGTAAATTTCATGTGCACATCGATTTGATGGGTGAAAGTGCAAAAAAGTATAAAAGATGGTAAATTCTCACAAGAGTATAGAACATAGGTAGCCTTACATAAGCACCACCATTTATGCCCTATTGAAGGCATTATTTTGCCTTGAAAAAGTGGAGAAAAGTAGAGAAATAACAAAACAATGGCCTTGTTTAATTACATCATTTTACTCAAGTTCAAGTGTCATTTTATGTTTGGAAACCCAAGACTTCACATTTATTTTGGACCAAGAATGACTCAAGTATCCCAACAAACATATTAGGGTAATCCTAGGAGCTATCTGAAACTATATAAGGGAGAGTTGCCTTATACAAAAGGGTAAAGAGTGAGGAGGTGAAAGTTAAGAGATAGAAAGAGATATAAGGATTAGAGAAGAGTCAAAGTATAATAGTTAGGTTTTAGGTTTAGGTTTTCATTTTTATTTTTCTTTCTTTACATTAACTATTAAGCTATGGTTATCAAGATCATTCAAGGTGGATTGGAGAACAAGGATTATAATTGGGATCTAGGACATTCAGTTGTAGCTTTAACTCTTTCTTTCTTCTTTGTATTAATTCTTTATTCTTACTAATAAACTATGTGTTTTCTATTTATATCCTTGGTTTATTGATGATGATGTATGGTTAAATTATCTTAGTTAGAGTCAAGGTGGTAGATTGATTGATTGTTGTCTTACAAATTCAATTCTTTGTGAGTCTCAATTCTAAAAAGGGGTTTTTTTTAGGTTTGAACTTCTTCCTCTTTACATGTTTTAGTCTACTTTTTTGAATAATCAAACAATTGGTTAGAATTAATAGAGATAAAGCTCTGAGCTAACCATAGCTCTGTCTTGTTTTCATGAAGAAACTTTAGATTTGTTCAACGTAATATTTCCTTAAACTTAATTAGTTCATTAAACTCCGAACCTTAATTATGTCTTAAGATTGATAAAAACCAACAGTATTTTAGACAGATAAGAGATTGGTTCTCTTACACAAGTAATCACCTCTAGTATTTGTAATGATTGGAGACAAGGCAGTTTAAGATGTATTATCTTAATTATAATTGAGTCAAATAACTTAAATTATTAATTTCATCCTAGATAAAAGGATAAAAAGAAATTTGATTTAAAGTGATCAAATGGTCACTATATCTGTCTTGAGTTACTAGATGTGAGTTCTGAAAAATGAATTTAGAATAGACTAGTGAACTCAATTCATACATCATATATGTTTAACTTAACATTTGTACAGTATTTTGTGAATAAAGACATATATAATGAGCAAATACTATAACAAATGACTCTTATCATTTGTGTTGAAACAACCATAAAAAGGGATTGAAATAAGTTATAAAATCTCTATTTACATTGTGTGAAACCCTAAAGAATAAAAAGAACCTCATAGTATACCTTAATGACTTTTGTTTAGTTCTTAATAATTAAATTTAAAGTTTGCTACTTTAATGTTACTAGAAAATCATGCAAGATACAATTCTATAGAATAATTATAAGAAAATAAATTAAATTAAATTCAGAATAATTTAGAATAGAAAAAGATTATTTTTTATTGGTGACTTGTATAAAAATATATTAAAAGATAATCAATGTACCTTAGTAGAGAATTAAATACAAAAATAATGTGATAAAATAAATGAGATTAGATATATTTAAAGATTAGTATGTTAGTTGAGATATCATTTACTTAATAATAAATATAAGACAATAACCTCTCGTCATATACTAATTGTGTGGGTTATTGAATGAGTATAAAAACAAATAGAATTTCAATTAAATAATCTTATCATGTCTAAATAAAAGATAATAAACTTATAATAAAATAACCAATCCACCCCCTAATGGAATAATTATAAACTTTCAAATTTAAATTGAAAGTTGTTGATTTTAAAGTTATATCTGTGAGATATGTAAATTCAAAATCGCAAAATAATAACGTTCATCCAGAAACAAAAGATTACTTTTCTTTTGAAAGAAGAAACTAGACAAACTGAAAAAAAAAAGAAAAAGGTAAAAAAAAATTCTTTAATATGAAAATTTGTACGTAATCCGTAAGTATAAATTCAACATAATCCATGAGGGTAAATTATCTTTAATTGAATGATGCATATACAAAGATATTGTATGATTAAATTTCTAACATAGTCTATCATCAATATATGGAATCCTCTGTTTATATTTGTTCCCTTTAAATTGGAATGATATGGCGGCATAAGCATACATCAATCAATGCAAATTGAAATAAATTAAATAAAGGAGGAGTTTGCTCAGAAAAGAGTTACAAGATTAAACCAAGACAAAACCAAATCAGCAAGTAGACCAGCACCAAAAGCACTCTAAAGTTTGGAATTGTAACTAAGACTATACATATTCATATCTTGGTTACTTGTTAGAATCACCACTTCGATTCTTATAAATTCCGGTGTCGCTTAAGCTTTCTCTTAAGAGAGAACGTTGTGGCAATTAATACTTAATAACCGAAATAACCTTTTTTTTTAAAGCAAACATCCGTTAAACTACACTCCCGTTCATTCTTCAAGAGTACTACTCTCTTTACATGCAACTCTAACCATAATCCCCTCTAAACAAAAAATTCTCACGATTTAAACTTCCAAATCCAACCTAATCAAATTCCGGTTCCATAGAAGCAGAATTTATATGGATGAGAGATCTTCGTATATGGTCTTAATGCCTGGTCTCTCGGAAACAGATCTTATACATCTTAGAGCTATTCCTAGGACCTCATTCATTCCCTTCTCAACTGCTGGATTACCCATTTCAGGATTCAGTGCAGGATCAAAGCATTCTGAACCATGGCCCTCTGCAACCCTCAACCGGATCCAGTCTGTCAAATCAACCCCTCCATCTTGCCCAGAAATTACATCACCTGCACATCTGCCAGTCAGAAGTTCCAGCAAAAGCACTCCAAAGGCATAGACGTCTGACTTAAAGGAGGGAAGAGGTTTCTTGGAGGATGCCAATTCTGGTGCGCGGTAGCCCAACACTCCAGCATCAAGTATCTGCTCTATAGTGCCAGCCTGAGTCATAAGTCTATGGAGGCAGTAGTCTGCAACTCGTGCATTCAGTTCTGGCCCATCCAGCAGCACATTTGTTGCTTTAAGATTACCATGTGGAACAGCTCGGTCGAAATGGAGATAGTTCAGGCCACGTGCAATGTCAACTGCTATTTTCAGCCTCTGAGGCCAGGTTAATGGTGGCCCTTTTCTCCCTGGTCGATCTGTAAATTTATCATTCCTAGGAAGTGAAATTGAAAATGATATACAATGCATTGGTATATGATTCGTAGGAAGTTAAATTGAATATGATATATTATATAATGTGATGATCTTATTTCCCATGAATGCATAACAAGATGATTTGGGACAGGCACGTTGGGACATTAGAAACATTGTGATGGATCTCCAGTAAATGAAACAAATTGATCTCAAATCAACTGCATGGAATGATCATCATGTACTTTAGCTCACTGCTTGGTGTTTGTTGAAACATCAGTTTAAGTCGAGAAATGTAGAAAATAACACATTGCACCAAATTAGTCAATCAATTAAACGGAGCACTAAAACACAATCATCATGGTGCATTATGTCAATGTCAATACAAATGCAACAGAAGATTAGGAATTTAGCTCATATGCTTGCAATAACCAATGCTTCAAACAATAAAAACCAGTTAGTTTCAGATTTAACTTTTCAGTTCGCCATACATCAGTAGATAAATTCATCCAGAATTTGACGATGAGGATAGTCTCAGAGACAGACAACAAGCCAAGCAGATAAAACAAAAGCAAATTTTTTAATTTTTTATTTCTTATTTGGTTTTCCAAATTGTTCCACTTAATGAAAGAATGATCAAATGAATAAAAAAGTTGAAAGGTCAAGAACTTACCATACAGAAAACTTGCAAGACTTCCAGGTGAGATGTAATCTGAAATAATGAGCTTCTCATGCTGTGTGGGCCCCCAGTAATATCCTCTCAACCCTACTACATTAGGATGCCTGATATTTGAAAATTTTTTAGCTTCCTTACCGAACTCCTTTTTCTGTTTAGCAACCCCTTCCCTTAACCATTTAACAGTGATGAATAGTCCATTATCCAGTGTTGCCCTATAAGAAGTTCCATGGCTGCTCCTCCCCAGCACTTCAGCTGGGGCCCTTGACAGCTCCTCAGGTGTCAATGTGATTGTATCATCAAGAAAATGCAGCTCGCCCACCAGTCGATCTGGTGACCTGACATCCAGTCTTGCAAGGGTTTCAGCAGTATATGAATCCCCAGATCCTGGGGACCATGATAAATGGCTGTGCTTTGATGGTGAGAAATCATGTACTGCAGCTGTTTTCTCATCAGGACTGATTACCAGAGATGATGATCCTTTCCTTGAAGCAACAAGATCTTCTGCCGAAACAATCAAGGCACCTCCACTGCCTGTTCCACTGGCACTGGAGGCATTTGTAGGAGTGTGCCTGCGGGTAGCTTTATTTGTCACAGGATCAGGAGGAGGTGTATTTGACAAGCGAATGTAGCGTACGTAGATAGCAAGGATGATCAGAACAACTGCAATCACACAAGAAACTGCTATCACCACCTTCACAATGGTACTGATTGGTTTCCTCCTAGGGTTTTGAGCTGGAGAATTGCTTGATCCAGGAAGACCACTGGGAAGACTTAATCCACTGTTTCCAGGATAAAAAGAAGTACTAGAAAATCTTCTCAAATTTTCTGGTACAACTCCAGAGAGATCATTATAAGAAACATTGAAGCTCAAAAGGGTGTTGGATAAATTGCTTGGTAAAGGACCTGTGAAATGATTTTGAGATAAATCTAACAAGGTTATGGAGCTCATGTCAACCATGGAAGTTGGCAGGGAACCGGACATATTATTCCCTGCAAGATTGAGCATTTGAAGTCCAACCAATGATCCAAAATCACCAGGAAAATAGCCATTTAGCCGATTACGTGAAAGATCAAGAACTTGAAGGTTTGATTCAGTGTTTGAAGGGCTAGAAAATTCAATAGCGCCTTGAAGCAAATTATTCCCAAGGTAGAGTTCTTCCAAAGTAGTTAAAGTTAGCAAATCAGCCAGAAAAGGACCAGCTATTTGGTTGGAACTGAGATCTAGGACTCTAAGCTTTGGATACTGAGCAATAACTTTAGGGAGAAAGCCACTGAGAGAATTATGAGAGAGATTGAGATGATTTAGACGCAAAAGTTGGGATGCTACTTCGGGAATTGACCCTGTCAAACGGTTGTGGCTGAGATCAAGATACTCGATGTTTTCCAACTTGGAAATTCTGGTTAGATTTCC
>JAOXYD010000002.1:17196898-17206905 GCA_028565735.1 Pinacopodium congolense | reverse complement strand
CCGATCTGTTAGTTTGCATGAATTGTATGCCAATCTTTGTTTATTTAAGAGTTTAATTCTTTGTTATAAGTTGAACATTGATAATAGAGTCATAAATAATAAGGGATATGAGAAATCTATACCAATTATCAAAAAAATCAATAAACAACACAATTTAAATTAGTGAATTATTAAACATTGGTTAATTGTGAGAGTGTTAATTTTGAAATAAGGAATTTCAAGATTAAACTTCTTGAGTTTTAAGTTTAGTACCTAAGTTCATTGAATGACCAAATAATGAAATAGGATCAAAAAAAGATAGGGCATCATCTTAACCACAATCATATTTTGTTTTCACAAAGATACCCTACATTAGGCCACATAAATTGTTTTAAAACTTACTTAACTTATTGAAACCCAAAAACCTTAGCTACATTTGATTTGGTAATTCTCAATTACAATTCTATTTTCTTTTATTGAAAGTGAATTCAATTTAGTTTAGTAATTTTTAATTCAATCAATTATTCAATTTGGTTTTCTAGGTAATTGTAAACCGAGTGACGTAGTAGTTATAGATAGATTCTCAAGGGAATGATAATTGAGACTTAATTTAGATCCACTATATTACTTGTTAACAGGTGCACTTATCCTATGTTGGTCTTAGGTCAAATTTGTGTTAAAAAGATTAGTTTATGAACACCACAACATTAATCAGATAATATTTAACATTTATACTTTTCGTATCTTATCATAATTATATATATT
Source organism: Pinacopodium congolense (assembly GCA_028565735.1). Classification (NCBI taxonomy): domain Eukaryota; kingdom Viridiplantae; phylum Streptophyta; class Magnoliopsida; order Malpighiales; family Erythroxylaceae; genus Pinacopodium; species Pinacopodium congolense. The sequence continues at coordinate 17,206,161 of JAOXYD010000002.1, read as the reverse complement.
ATTTTTCATTTTATATCTAATTTAATTTTTTAATTATAATTATTATTGTAAACTTTATAATTTTATTTCAATGTAGTTTTAGGGATATATTTTTATTTAATAAATGATCCAATATTTTATTTATCTTCCATAATTTAAAAAAATTAAAAAGATATGAGTTCACAACTTTAATTTAAAATTTCACAACAAATCTAACTTAAATTTCAAATGAGTTAAAAAATTATTGATTTAAAAATTTTATTAAAATTTAAACTAGAATGTAATTGTTCTTGATTTAATTTGTACATATTTAGTTTGTAATAGCCTACTTTCCATATTGAGGGTTAGAACTTTAGTGTGTCATTGGAAATTCATGAATTTGCATTTCATTCACATGCATATCATTAACATACACACATGAATTATGAATTTGTACACATTACAAAGATAGCATATGGACTCAATTGTTTCATTCCGGGGTTTGAAAAGTTTAAAATGTTTATGATGTGAATTGTGACATGTTTATGCCTTGCATTGTGGTTTGATTGATTATAAATAGTAAATTTGGAATTAATTGATATAATTAGAAAATTGAGGGATTATAATGTACATTGGGTCTAGGAAAAATGCCAAGTGTAAGATAAATTGATACATGAAAATTAGGATGATTAAACCTATAATTGAGTAATATTTGGCATTGATCATTGTGGGACAAAGGGACTAGTAAGTTGATGACAAATGACTAATGTACTTAAATAACATGTGACCTAGTTTTAATGGTAACATATGGCAACATAGATACTTGATAAATGTTGAAAATGCCTTTAGACACATGGCCATTCCATGAGATGACACCTAAGCTTTTGTTCTTTCTTCTCTCATACACACCACTGAAATTCATCTAAGTGATACCTTGAATGTCTGATGATTTTCTGCTTGCATGGAGAGTTGCATAAGATGATCTTTAAGCTAGACAATTAAGTAAAAGATTGGTTTTTATGGCGTGTTAGACTAGAATATTTATGATGATGAAATTGGAATGAATTTCATATGGTGTTGATGTTGATGATGTGTTGTAGGTTGAAATTCATCTTCCTTTTTCAATATATTTTATGTATCTTTAAAGGTATACTTTGAAGAAACTTAAAGAATGAAAGTTGTTAATATAGGTCTTAGCTTAACCTCAGTGAAAACGACTTGATAAAAAGCGTGACTAGAGCTTATGTTATGCTTATTTCCCTAATACTACCTGTGATAGACCCCTGTATAGGGTGAAATTATGGTTTCACTCTTACGATCTATTTTACATATCTTTATAGCATTAATTTGATGAAAATCAAAGAATAAAAGTTATTGATATGGGTCTTAGGTTGATCTCTGTGAAAAAGGCTTAAAAAACTAGTGACAAGAGCTTGAGTTATGCTTGTTTTCCTAATACTACCTGTGATAGACCCCTGTGCAAGAACTTTATATTATTTTCTAATTTTTTAGGACTTTAGAGCTCGAATTAGTTAAGGAATAAAATATGAAAAATGATTATTGATGTCTTATTAATGCTTTTGTGAAATGAAGTATTGTGATAATTGAGTGACTTGTTCTGAAATATCTATATGAAGTTGTTGCATTCAGAATGTACATCTGAAATGATTAGGTAAAGTGATTGTATTTTAAAGTGCTTATTGAATTATGGTGAATATTGTGGAATAAGAGATATAACTCTGAATGTAGTGTTTCATTGATTAAGTTAAATTTTATTCATTGATGTATATGCGATCTGTTTAAGTAGAATTCTCAAAATTCATCAAAATTATAACGTTGATTTTTCAGGTATTGAGAGGAGATATCGATGTGTTCACTCATTGAGTTCACAAAACTCATCAAAACTGCAACGTTGATTTTTTAGGTACTGAGTAGAGACCTTGCTTGTAAAGCAATCTAGTTGAAATGTAGTATTATCCATTTTGGATGCAAGATATGACTCAAAGGTCTAGTTAGTTGTCATCTAAAGAGTTTAGATAGAGTGCTTTTATATAGTTTTATTTCATGTAGATACATTGTTTAAAATAGTGTGATCATTGATGGTTTTTGGTTTGTAAAATATAGTTGAGTTGTAATGAAATGACAATGTAAACATGTTTTTTTTATGAAATGATATTTGTTGACATTTTAAATACTTATGTTCTTTATGATGCCATATGAAGTGCATGAGACTGCTCTAACATGCCATTCGCATAGAGTATGTGCTTGGATATTCTGAAGAATGTCGAGCATATGTCCTATGGCAGTGGTGTGTTACATAGTTAAGATATATGCCTCTATCCTTTATATTATAACTTTATAAAAATTTTAATACAATATTAGAATTAACCTCCAATTTTATACTAAGGCTTACCTATAACCACTAAAATGTTGTAACCTCCATTTTTATACCTAGGCCTACTTATAACCACTAAAATGCTGTAGTTCAAGGATTGCTCTCCCTTAATTAAAAAAATGCAAAGAAAACTAAACAACTAGTGTAACAAACTCTTGTCTTATGTTGGAAAATTATAGCTCACTAAATCAGTCCTTAGCTTAATGCATACCTATCGAGCTGATCATTTTTTTCATTGTTAAAAGACTTGTAAAAACGGTGGAAAAGATGTTTAAAAGATTTTAGGTTCTAACAATCAAGATAGGAAGTATATAGCTAAGGTTCCTGGTTCAATGTTTGCAACTCTATACTAAAAAGGTGGATGAGGAATCACAACTATTAAGCTAAGCAATAAGGTATTCATGGGTAAGAGACTACGGAGATCATTAGACAATAAGTAGTCTATATGGGTGAAATGGACTCATAAATATATCTTATAGCAAGAGATCTTCTGGGAAATTACAATAAAATACAATCACTTACACTTCTTCACACATCTTTTGAAGCTAAAAAGAAACATGGCAGAACATGTCAAATGTGTAATAGGAAATAGTGAATTAGTATCACTGTTTTATGATAATTGGAGCTAAGAAGCACCTTTGTGTAACACAAAATTATATCATCAACTTTTAAGATGGTTTCTAAAGTTAGCTAAAATGAAGGAATGTATTAATGGCAACTCATAGTGGGTTGTTATGCCAAACATGTATGAAATAATACCATAATCCAACCTTAATCCTGGGAAAATAGACTCTTATCTTTGGCTTAAGGATTCAATAGGAAAGTTTATAAATAAATCATGTAGAATGTATTTAGGATTGCAAATCAAATCTAGTGTTGGCATAAAATTGTATGGAGCAAACACCTCATACCTAAACTCTCTTTCCTATTATAGTTATGTGTTAAAGAGAAACTTCCTAAATTGATTGGCTCAACTTTCTCAACACCTTATCTAGATATGCAAGCTAAGGTGAATCTCTCAACCACCTATTGTTTATTTGTAACTTTTCAAGCTACATTTGAATCACATCAAAGTTTTATACCATGTAAATGATTCGTCTACCAACTTTAAAGTATGTTAGACTGGGTAGTTAAGATTAGGAATGCAATGAATGGAGAACATATGATCTACTTAAATGCATTTGGATCGTGTGTCTATACCTTATGGAGAGAAAGAAATAACTGAGTTTTTAAAGGAGCTGAAGCTTCAAAAGAACAACTATTGAACAACATTGTCTACTAGATTAGAGAGTAGCTAATGGTAAATGGAATTAAGCAAAGATGGAGTTACTTAGCTATAGAAACATGAAGGTTGGATGTAGTAGGAGCTTGAAGCTTTTGTTTTTGTAGCAGGGCTCTTAGATTTCTTTTGTTATACAGATTTTGACTTCAATGAAATTAGTTTAATTTCTTCAACAAAAAAAAAAAGAAACTTCCTCACATTTATATACTTTTATAAATAAAATCCATACTTGTAAATTTCAAAGAATTATTTTTTGGATTAAGAAGATGTATTAACTGTGTATTTTCACATCAATTAAAAAAAAAGAATAATCTATATATAAATATTGAGTTGTAACTTCATAATTTAGAATTTTGTATTGAAATATATTACTTTAAAAGTGCATTTAGTGTATATTTCTTACATTAATTAATAACAATGATCAAGAATTATTAACATAATATTGTAAAACTTTAAATTAAGATACGCTAATCTTTTTTTAAATAATGATGATCCTTTCTTTCTGGCCAATGTCTATCTATCTGAACATATGTTTACAACTATATAAATAATTTTTATATTTATTTTTTATTTAGCCTAACATAGACAATTTTAAATGTTTTATAAATGTTAAAGCTTTAATTTTAATATTTTAAAAATATTAAAAATTGACCCAAAATTATATACACTTTGCCTTATCAAAAGTTAAGTTAAAAGAATAATAAAAATAAAAAATGTTATATTAATTTTAATATTTTAAATGATATTTAAATTAATATTTAACATTTTAAAATATTCAAAAAAAAATTTAATATTTTAAAAAAACTCAAATATTTTAAAAATGTTAAAAAAACAACTCAATAATTCAAGTTAGATGAAAATTCTTTTTAAATATTTATAATACTTTTAAAATATTAAAATTCAATCCGATCTTAATTTTCGTGAAAGTATTAATATTAGAATGATGCCTGTTGCGAAGTGATACCTGCAGGCTTTTGCCGGTCCACACTCATTCGTCAATTCCCATCATAGAGATCAAATCTTTTGCTCCACTGTCTTGTTCTTATCGTTTAGATGTCAAGACTATAGGTTTTTTCCTTCTGAATTGGGCTCTTTTCTCGTGCCTCTTGTTTTTTCTCTTATCGCTTAGTTATGATCTCTTTGAAGAATTCCGCGGAAATGAACGGAGGAGAGAAAGGAGTCGGAGTCCTAGATCATTATGAAAATGGAGATGGGACCGATGATGGGGTGGTTTTGGGGTTGGATGGTGGTACTACTTCAACAGTGTGTGTATGTATGCCTTTTCTTCCTATCTCAGAGATTCTTCCTAAGCCTCTTCGGATTCTAGCTCGTGCAGTAGCTGGTTGCTCTAATCACAACAGCATAGGAGGTATCTTTTTTTTTTTTCACTGACTGAATCAGATATCTTTTCTCATTTAGGGAGGCATGTTGATTTTGTCCGCCTGGGGTAAAAACTACAAGTTTCTTTAGATTGAGCAATTGTTAGAAGTTTCTCCTTCGGTTAGGCATAGTTGCTTAGCTTGTATGTTCATAGTTCTTTAGGCCCTTGATGTTTACGAAAATTCATTAGTTCTGAATTGACTTGGTCCTTAGGAACTAACCTTTTAAGAACATCAAGTTCCGTAAACCTTCTTGGGGATGCCCTCGCCTTCTTTCTGTCAATTGCCACTATTAAGAACATATGCTATATTATTCAACGCATGAGTGCTTCGGTTTATCAATGTTCTCTGACCATTTCTCCTTCAAATCTTGGTATGTTTACATTCTATGTTTCTCGTGCCACGCCCAACTATTGTTACCTTTTAGTGGCTGTAACCACTGCCCTGTGTACTGTCATTTTGTTTTCTCCGCTCCGTAACTCTTGTTCCCTTATGAAACAGAAGATCAATTTCTAGTGTACCATGTTGCAGCTAAATTTTCATGAAATTCACACTTTTAGTATATGTTTAAACCCAAGATTAGACCTAATTGTCATCTTATCTTCAAAGGAGTGAAACAAGTCATTTTATAGCTTCTACTTAAAGTTGTATTTCGTGTTTTATCTCTCATTTGCTATGTCTTGATTGCAATTTCCTATTTCTATCTACTAAATTGAAAGACTAGAAAGTGTAATCTGGTCTCTTCATGTATCTACAGAAACAACTGCTCGAGTTACGCTGGAGGAGGTTATGAGTGAAGCCCTTTCAAAATCTGGCTCAAAGCTATCTGCTGTCCGTGCTGTTTGCCTGTGTATATCTGGTGTTAACCATCTAGCGGATGAAGAGAAGATTGTAGTTTGGCTAAGGTATGTTCAGATATATATCAAATTATTGAATATGGTTTAGCTGATATACTGGGGGCATGAAGCTTGTTAATGCTACAAGATCAACATGACTGTTGGAAGAGAAAAATAATAGATATATTATATCTGTCTATAAGTTGATAACTAATCAAACTGAAATTAAGCTTAGTTCGGGAATTTATAATGTTGTATAACCCCTACCTAAAGCAATGAACAGAAAATGTTTGATTTCAAGTCAAAGACTTTCTCTATAACACTTACCAATAACTGTTGCACTGCTCAACTTTAACTATGTTTTTCTGCTGTGTTTCTACCTTCAAAATGGCATGGGAGAGGTTGGATGATTTCCTGCTGTCTAAATACTGTGATTTTGCAGCTTTAAGAACCCATTTGGTAGGGATTCTTGGAAATGGATTTTGAATTAGCTCAAGTTTATCCAGGGAAATATTCCCCACCCATGTGAAGTTATATGTCCATAATGACGCTGTTGCTGCTCTGGCAAGTGGAACCATGGGAAAACTTCATGGTTGTGTTTTAATTGCCGGTACTGGTTGCATCGCATATGGAGTTGGGAAAGATGGTAGAGAAGCTCGTGCCTCTGGTGTAGGGCCTGTATTAGGAGATTGGGGAAGGTAGTTTCCTCGTGCATCACTATCCTAAATTTTAAGCTTCATTTTCAGGTTGTTTATCATTATAGCTGAACAATTTTCTGTTACCTTCCTAAGGAAACTTCTTTCAGAATGATTCATTTGCTTCTCATTGGTTTTTTATAGCATCTTTTGAGTTGTTGCCTCAGTTTTTAAACAAATTCTCTTCCCTCAATTTGTATACTCTTAACTATTATCCTATTGCTTGGTTGATCTATTCCATTCACAAGTATTTTTACTTATGTTGAGAAATTAAATTTCAATAATTTACAGTGGTTATGGCATTGCTGCTCGGGCACTGACTGCAGTTATAAGGGCTTATGATGGTCGTGGTCCAGAGACAATGCTTACAAACAAAATTCTTAAGGTGCTTGGTCTTTCTTCGCCTGATGAAATAATTGGGTAAGGTCTCATTTTTCCTTATATATACATAAATACTCACTCTCTCTCCCTCTCCCTACACGCACACGCACACAATAAAGTGCTTTCAACTATCCTTTTATGTGGAATCATGTTGCTCTTTGATTACCATACCTGTACTCCATTTTTGTACGTAATTCTACTAAAAATTAAATCAGCATGCTCTTAGTTGTTCTCATTTTGGATGGTTATTGTTAGTTAATTCTTGTGAAATTCAAGTAATTGTGAAGCCCAAAAACAAAGAATATGGTTGTTAAGAGGATAAGATATCAAAGAAACTGTAGACAATCCTTACATCCAAGCATTCGTTTAAAATGGGAACCACGTGGGGTCAATTCACTCTTTGAAACATTGGCTAGACTAAATATCTCTCTGCAGTTAAGATCATCTATGGAACATGCACACTGAACTGTACACGATTAAAACATTTTCCATGACAAAAGCAAAGAGAAGGAAACAATCTTCTTCTACGAGTTAGTGGTACATGCAAGAAAGCACATAAATCTCTTCATAGAATTTGAAGGTGTTGCGAGTTGAGAACTCTCAACAATTTTAACTTTTGGTCTTTGATAGAAGATCTTAAGGTGTCTTATATGTTTTCTTAAGATGTTAAACACACTATTGTTAAACCTATGGGATGCTATGTATGGCTCTGCAATAGCAGTAGCTCTGCAAAACACTGGGTCACTGTGTTGTTCCGTGCTGTCACGTGTATGTAAATTGATGGAGTGATGTTTAGGTTATCACTTGTTTTTTAGGTGGACATATGCAGATCCATCTTGGGCTCGCATTGCAGCCCTTGTTCCAGAGGTCATATCTTGTGCAGAAGCCTCAGATCAGGTGTCAAATAAGATCTTAGATGATGCTGTCCAGGAATTGGCTCTAAGTGTGAAGGCTGTTATCAAGAGGCTTGCTTTGTGTGGTGAAGGTGCTATAAACTAATCTGAAATTTGTTATTCCAAATCTTGTTTAAGAGATACGTAGTGTAAACTTGTTTATTCACCCATAGTGGATGAAGTAGATATTTGTCCATACATTATAGTGTGCTGATATTGGCATGATTTATCCGAAGAAAATTAAGTATGAATCCCTTGAGCAGACTGTTACATAGAACACATTCTCTTCAAGTGCTTATTCACCTTTTCTAGGTCAAATTGACTTCTTGCTGCAGATGGAGATGGTTATTTTCCTCTTGTGATGGTTGGTGGTGTCCTTGAAGCTAGTAAGAGTTGGGATATTGGAAAAGAAGTTGTGAAGTGTATAAAGGAGCACTTCCCTGGGGCTTCTCCAGTTAGAGCACAGGTTAGTACTCACGCATCTGTTCTCAACAAGTCAATGCTCAACAAGTTGAGAGTGCTGATCTAATGCATCGTTGCTTCTTATAAGTAGTTTGATTATTCTCTTATCTAATTTTGCATTTGTAGGTAGAACCAGCAGTTGGAGCAGCTTTACTGGCACGAAACTTCTTTATTAATGAGTCAAAAGAAAACATCCATAGCTAAATATGGAAATCCCAAATTTTTTTGTTTGTGTAATTACAATATAAAAAAAAAACTTATTTTCAATGTATATCCACCCTCAGGTGGTGGGATAAGGAAATTGTTAGGAATTACTGTGCACACAATGCTTGAAAAAGCTGCCTTTGGACTAATGTATGCGCCGAAAATTGGCTTAAGGTCATCTGTTTGGAAGTGGGAGGAGATACCATTGCTACCTTAAACATGCTATACAAAATTTAATAAAATATCAATTTTCTTTGCATGAGAGGTGAAAAGGTGTTTTGTCTCCTTTTGGTTTTCACCCGAATAATCTTTTCAAAGACTGATTCTTAATGTCGTATTAATCGAGTGACCATCAGTACATGTCAGCTATTTAAGGATAAATTTCAGCTCGACCATCTTCACCTCTTACCAACTAGATGGTCACTCCCAGTTCATGAAAGCTATCAACTTTTTATATTCTGATATCAACCTCGTTGCCAGTAATTTTTACATGTTTAGTTTGTGAAGATGATATAAAGGTCACTTTTACTGAAAACGTGGAAAAGAACTATATATTAAAACTTTTAAAATTACTATATAGACTGAATACAGGAAAATTTGCGGAATACTATTAAGGGGTTGATTTGTTTGGTTTCTTCTTTTAATTTTTTATTTTTTATTTTTAATATAAAAACTGAAAAATATCATGTTAATAAAATATATAAATATAGAAAAATATAAAAATATAAAAATATAAAAAATGAAAACAAAAAACTAAGGACATATTTAGTTAGATTGT
>JAOXYD010000002.1:17178438-17196798 GCA_028565735.1 Pinacopodium congolense | reverse complement strand
TTAGAAGATTATAAGATTACCCGTCCCTCATACGAGGGGCCTTTAAGAGCCTCGACTCTTAATCTCCTAATTTTTTCGCCCCCGTTAATTTTGAAGTCCCATTGAATTGCTTTACGAGAGGAACTATAAAGTTGGTCTAAATTAAATGATGAAAGACGGTTCGGTCATTTTTGGTGGGAGACGAGGCCCAAGGGAAAGAAAAAAAAGAGTTCTATTAGTCATTGAACCATGCTCTTCGATTATTGCGTGTTCTCACAGATCGTTGCATGACATGATGGACGAAGTCATTTCGTCCACAACTGATTAATTTTGCCGACGGACTACGACAAGTTTGTTAATATAATATGTCATTTTGAGTAAAGCATCCTACGACATTGTTATTTTCTTAAACAATCTACTGTTAGAATTCATACTTATCGTTGGATGGTAAATGAAAAGACAGTTTTAACAATATTCTCTTGTATATTTATAATATTTTAAAATAATATCGTAGTTCAATTTTATATAGTCCATCAATTACATTTAGAATTTAATAGATATAAAATTTTAATTATTAAATCATATGTATAAAAGGACACAAAAAATTATATGAACTCTAGAAATAATATTTACATTACAAAGAGTTTTATTTTCAAATAATGATGCTGCAATAATCTTACTGCAAACATAACTATAATTTTAATATTTCTAAATTTAGGATGATGCCAGTTGTTAATCTGCTAAATTTATCATTTTTTATTATTTGCTTTATTTAATGCCGGTTTGTGCAAAAGATTAGGTCAATTATTCACTTTACCTCAAACGAAATTACCATAAATCCTAAATATTTGATGTAATTTTATTATGTCAAGATATCTTGTTTTTAACTGCTTTCAAATTTTGTTGTCGTCTGAATTTACTTTTAAGGTACTTATGTTTTGAAAAGTTATCAAATAATGATTTGAAAAGTTATCAAATTGATTTTTAGATGTTTATTAATAATTAAAAAATAATGTTAATTATTTATATCTTACTTTGAACTATGGAGTCACCATAAAGTTATGAATTTAAAAAATCTATTTCAATAACTTATAACCTAGGAAAACATTTAAAGACAAATGTTTTCTTAAGAAATAGTCAAACATAATAATTAACCCTAAAAATAATTACTTCCTCTTGGGTAATTATGAGATGTAAATAAAAGAATGATGAGACGAACTAATGCTATAAACGAGGGAAAAAGGTTAAGATGCCAAAGAATAGGAGGTTCATAGAAAGCATGAAACTATTATATCGGTTCCATAAAAGCACCAAAATCTACACTTTGAATCTAATGCCATTAGAAAGAAGTTAAAGCAACAGGAAAAGTAAACAATTTTCTTGAATTATTCACGTCAAGGGACACGGATATGCATACAAATTATGTCATCAGTCCATTACATTAAAATGTTAATAATGTAGAAAGAAATTAACACCTTATGTAACTATTTATCATTATTAAAACCTTAATTAGTTGAAGTTAATTATTCGGAATTATTTACTATTATTTGGAAAAAAAAAAAGGAGTCGAGAAAAAAGACAAAGAAGAAAGCGGTGTGGAGTGGAGCCTTCCAGTTGAACATGATGGTCCCTATAACTCTTTCCCACAAGAAACCACGCGCCCTCTCTCTACAACAAAGCCACTGGGGATCTATGCTTCTGGTTTTGAAGTAAGAGCTCCTAATGTAGAGATCTATATATATATATATATATAGTGAGAGAGAGACAGAGAGTGACACCTTACGGTGTACCATTTTCTGCTTTAAGAGAAGAACATATCAATATGGCGAAACTGCTTGTTATGTATTTGTTTTTAGTTGTGATGATGATGATAATGATGGTAGGAGACTCCATAGCTAGAGAGCTACGGCCGTCGTATCATGGTCTGGACTACCAGAGCAGTCCACCGTCGGGAGAGAAATTGCCTCCCAAAATGAAAGCCTTCTTTGGAACAACAACATCCTCGTCCACTTCCAGCATGGGATTTCCGAGAACAATAAACTCCAACGACACGCTATGGTGGCGGAGCGTTAACACCGGTGGTGGCAAGGCAAGTCACGCTAGGCACGTGCTGTTGGTGGCCACCTTGGTGTGTGGTGTCACGGGTGTGGTTCTCTTAATTGCTTCTGTTTTCATTTACCTTGTTTGGCATAAAAGCCAAGCACTACCGTCTCAAAGTATTGTTGTTGCTAATGTTAACAAGTAAATTTTTTTCTTTTTGTTTCTGGTAAATATCTATCAATCATAGTGTTTTACTTATAATTATATGAGTAATATTATTAAGTTCCTTTCCTATTTGGGTCTTTTGGCATTTAGATTATGCATGTCTAATCTGTCATTAGAATAGTAGTCCATATGATTGGCCACTATGGTTACGCAAAGAAATTTTTATTCGAAAAGATTATGTTAATATACTTAATTTTATATTATTGTTTTCATTATTTTCACAAGCGCTGGGACTAAATTATGTGGACCTTGTCTATCTATTATATGATTCTGTTGACAATGTAATTTTTGGGTTTAACCCTATTTTAAACAAAGCATAAGGGCAAACTGGTCTCTGAATCAATGGCAAATTTGTCAAAAGACAACATTTGGATTTCATGGTTGGCTAAACAATCTCGTTAGGATTCTATAAGATTAGAATGAACATGTGTTTTTATTTAAAAAAATTCTTGCTACTAGCTGAATAATACTGGAAAAATAAGTAGCACCAATAACACAACTAATTTTGTCCTTTTAAACTGGAATCGTCTGGTTGTGGATTGGATTCAATGACTGGGAATTGGATCTGATATTAAAATAATGGACAACAGTGATCAAACGTTTCTTGTCTTTATAGTTGTCAAAAAGCAACGGCTTGTCTTGTCCCTACCAATCCATTGAAATTGAGGTCCAAGTCCATCAAATTGTTTCTCTTTTTTAAATGCGAAGCTAATGATTCCCGTTTTAGTAATAAATAATTATAATGTTAGGCGGTACATGTGATTTGTTTGGTAGGAAGTCCATGTGTAGCCAGCCATGTTCTCAATATGAGATACCACTAAAGTTCCAAGTCTTTTAATATTGAAACTTGCACTGAGTTGTTTTCCAAAAAAAAAAAAAAAAGACAGAAACTTGCACAGAGTTAGGATGTGAAAAGCTGTATAAGAAAATGCAAAAAAGAAAAAAAAAATGAAGGAAAGAGTCATAAACAAATGATTGTAAACAGAGCAGTATATTGGACTTCCAAAAAATATTTTTTTAGAAGAAAAAGCTTTAGTCAACATTAATATTTTTTTTTATTTTAATAAATAAAACGATCAATCAGGTGCCGTCCACTCTTAACTCCAATTCCATATAACCAGATTTTCCAATGTTTCACATTTCCGTCAACAATGTTGAAAATGCATATTTCCAAACATTTCTTGATCACCGAATGCCATAGCCGATGTTATCAAAGGCTGGATATCAATTTCTAGTTCTCCCATTATGTCATCAGCAGGAAATGTATGCTGCAACGTGCACTCAAAACACTGGATAATATTCCGCTTAGCTTAAAATTAAATATAACCACAACAAACAATATGACAGTATTATATTTTGAGGTCCATAATAAGTGTCACTTTTTGAATAACTTTCCCACTGAATCTAAATTGGAGAAGCTTTTTGATGAGATACGCGTAATTGGTGGATACACTCAAAGAACAATTATTATATGATAAACAGTTTACAAACTATACAGGCCCAAAATTCTGTGGAACGGATAACATAACTTCCTCATTCGTACTGGATGCGAGTTGCTCCTCATCACACTTGTCTCTATGGTCTACAGACATGAATACAAGTCAGTAGATCTAATTGTAACCACTGGTAAGCTCCTCTCTATTTTACTATTAGGTTAACTTGCTGCATAAAATTCACAATTATATTCAGGAAGCAAATAGATGCTTGAACTACACTGACTAATTCAACCCTTATGAAATGCCCGAGGCGTCATTAATGAAAAAGCTATAAACATAGAAATGAGAGGAATACAAATCAGTAAATCCCACTCAAAGCAAGTGCAAACATTCTTTATATTTTTAATTATAAGCTAATTTGTTGCATAGAATTCATAATTACATATACGCCAAGAAATTAATACGTATTTGAATTGCATTGATTAATCCAATCCTTACCAAATGACTGACCCATCGTTAACAAAAGAGCTACGAACATAGAAGTCAGATGTCAATATGTGTACAAGATACAAGACGTAATAAAGTGGTGTGGCACCTAGTGTCACTCTAGCATATTAGGCATCCGAACGAAAGTCGTAAATGTAAGCTAATGATGAAGAAAAAGGTGAGAACAATATAAATGATCAGGTATCCCAAGGAAAATGATGCACATAATGCAAATGAAGAAAAGGGTAACCAGCCTACTTTCCAAGAGTTAGAACTCCTTCGGGTATAGAAGGCCCCATAAATTGAATTAGCAAAGGAGTTTCCTCCACCTTGAATCATGGCGTCAATTTCAATCAGTCACCCCATGGATAAAACCTGAGCAGTCAAAATTAGTTGTAAACAAGCGAAGACTCATGTGCCCAAAAGGGTAAGATGCTTAATAAGCATCATAAAGGTGCATATAAAGTTCATTACTCAAAAACACTTATGAGTAAAAAATTCATTGTACTCAATTGGGAATGCTAATAATATAACGAGGCCAATCTTTTTCTACCTTCTTTAATGTTGGCCTAAAAGTCAAAAGGATACAAACTTGTACGACTAATATTGAGCATTTTGACAATTAGTTAACAGTAACGTCATAATAATTTTAGATAAAATAATTATCTCAAAAAGCTCAAACAATGGATTCCTATTTGTAAGACAATGAAAACCTCTCCTATTACAAGGAAAAAAAAAAAAGCCGAAAAGAGACTCATATTTAAACTTATAGCCGGTAATTTTCCAAAGATGCAAATAATAAGGAATTACTCAACTTCTAATTGAATATGATAAGTTAATAGCTCCTACCAAAAACCAGTTACAATCATTGATTCTTCATTGTATAAAGGGATTGTAATTGTACATTGAGAACTAGAAAATAAGAACACAGTTGTGGAAGTTTTTTCATCTATCTTTAGAGCCTCTTTTGCTTGTTACCAATCATTGGTATCAGAGCTTTATAAATAGACTTTGATGCAACAATAGCTGAAAAACTTTAGTAAGGTAGAGAACATGATGCTTCATATCATTATTGTAGATGAGGATATTATCAAAGAAAACCAGTATAAATTTTCTTGGATAAAGCTTGAACACCTCATTCATAAGATTTTGGAATGTTCTACACATTCTTTCAATCTTATTCTATGATCATATTGTCTATGTGGAAGCAACCCTTTGAGTTCTTGGAAAATGACTTCAAACTCCGTTAAAATTTACTACTAGTGTTGTTAATTAATTGGCCTGTGCTATTAAAGAAATTTCCATAGTATGATTGAAAACAAAGGAAGATTGAAGTGTGATAGCATATCACTATGTTAAAGACAATTGGGAATGACTATTTAGCAATTTTTGCATACTGTCGCTTGTTACTAGCTAAAAATGATTATCACGTTCTCCCTTCAATTCATATTCCTAATTTCTCATACAAAACTTCATACTTAGTTACTGGAATTTTTAAATAATATCCCCTAACTCAGACAACCATTGTATGCCTAACACCAAATTATAGTGATCTAAACACAATATTAAGAAATCAGACTTGAACTTACGCCCTTGTATACCCTATTGAAATGCCCCGAAAATATCTTTGCAAACTAATTGATTTCCATTTCTTGCTATAACCTTCAACTCAGATATAGGTTTTAAAATACAACCTAATTGTTTAGCCACCTCAACATCCATAAAATTTTGTGTGCTACTTGAATCTATAAGAAGAAACAAGGTTCTCGCACTAGTATAACCCTTCATTCTCATAGTTTGAAAGCTGTAAGTACCATTGAGAGCATAGACTAACAATTGGGGAATTAAAGACTCCTCTAATAGCATCTGTTCATCAACTCCATTAGCATTGTCTACCTCCACAGTGTCTACCTCTTCATTATCATCTCCTTTAATTGTAAACATATATAATTTCCATTTCTAACATTTATGACTAAGAGTATATGTTTCATCATACTAAAAAACAAAGTTCCTTTTATCACACCAAAAACAAAGTTCGTTTTATCTCCTATCATCCATCTCTTTACTAGTTAATTTCATGATCTGCTTAATATTTGCATTGCTAGAGTTAGGTAATGGTAACGTACTTGTTACTCTAGAGATATTGCCACTGGTATTAGCATTGACAATTTCCCTTGCTACCATCCCTGTGGCCTGAGATCACAAAACTTCCTG
The DNA here is from genome assembly GCA_028565735.1 of Pinacopodium congolense. Taxonomy (NCBI): domain Eukaryota; kingdom Viridiplantae; phylum Streptophyta; class Magnoliopsida; order Malpighiales; family Erythroxylaceae; genus Pinacopodium; species Pinacopodium congolense. Next base: position 17,190,418 of record JAOXYD010000002.1, on the reverse strand, counting down.
TACTTTGGCCAAAGCATACGCATGTAATGAAATAGGATTGAAAAGCCTAATAGAGAATTCAATTTCTTCTTTTAATCCTCCTAGGAAGTGGCTTATGGCTTAGCTTTCATTCAGATAAGTTCTACTTAACATTAAATCAAATTCTTCCAAATATTGTTACAGAGAGCAAACCTGTTTTAGTTTCTTAATTTCAGAAACGAGATCCATAAACATTTGTTTCTCAAATATTACAACAAATGCTTCCACTAACTCTTCCTAAGATATCAATCTCTTTCGATCCCTTGTTTTTAACAAAGATTTGTACTAATTAAAAGCTTTGCCTTCAAAATGAAGAGAAGCTAACTTTACCTTATTCCTTTCCATTGTATGCTTAATTTGAAAGAATTTCTCTACCTTATCCTTCTCCATCAGATCTAAGAAACTCCAGTTTAGTGTAATGGTTACTATTAGAATGATTCATTCCTACCTCAAAATCTCTATCATTTCCACTAGTAGTTTGTTGTGATTGAGATGATACCTCTGTATTTTGGAGAGTAATCCCTACATTCATCAACTTGATTTCCTCCATCACTTTATTGTTTTGCTCCCTAATTTTGTCGATTACTTTACTATGTTTCTCATATGTAGCTTTAATCAATTCCTCAAGATCCTTGAAATCTTGTTTTTAGTTGCCATAGCCAATATCTTACTCTGGTAACAATGATAGGTAACAAGCGAAACAGACTTGCTGTAGTTTTCTATTAGAAGGGCACATGGAAAACAGTTTGGGAATTCATCCAATAGTGTGATGTTTGCCAAAACTTTAACCTAGAGAATGCAACCTCTCTTAGGTTATTACAACCTCTTCCACTACCTCAATCTATTTTTACCGATATTACCATGGACTTCATTGAGGGTCTTCTTAAATATAAATGAAAAAAAGTCATCTTTGTAGTTTTGGATTGACTTATCAAGTGCGCACATTTTATTCCATTGTTCGATTCTTATACTACGTCAATAGTGGCTCAATTATTCTTAGATAATGTCTACAAGTTCCATGGACTTCTAGCTATTATTATTAGTGATTGAGATCCTATTTTCATGAGTCATTTTTGGCAGAAGTTCTTCAAGTTTTAGGGAGTAGATTTTTTTTTCAATTTTTTGCATATCATCCTCAAAACCGATGGCCAATCGGAAATGGTTAATCGTTGTTTAGAGTCATATCTTTGCTGTATGTTTGGTGATTTACCTAAGAGCTGGTGTTCTTAGTTTTCTTTAGTTGAATTTTGGTATAAAACTTCTTACCATACATCCATTCATATGACTCCTTTCCAGGCTCTCTATGACAATCTTCCACTGACACTTCTTTCCTGTTTTCCTAAAGATTCATCAATTTGTTGTAGTAAACTTGCTCTTGCAAGATAGAGAAGCTGTTATCCAATTACTTAAACATTATTTATCAAAGGCTCAACAGTGTATATGGCTTCCTAGTCTAATCGACGTTGCACTAACCATTCTTTTGAATTGGTGACATGGTTTACTTAAAGCTATAACCTTATCAACAATGTTTTTGTAGTGGTTTGGGAGGTTCCTAAATTAACAGCTAAATTTTTTGGCCCTTATAACATTTTGAACAGGATTGACAATGTGGCTTATAAGTTAGATCTTCATCTGCTATCCCTCCCATTTTTCACGTATCTCACTTAAACTGTGCTCTTCATACTGGCCAAATTATATGGGCTTACCTCCTTTTGCTTATCTACTTCTACATTGCGATCGCTTGCTGTTTTAGATCATCGCACTATTAAATGTGGTAATGTTTTTGCAACCTAGGGGTTGATTCCTTGGGAGGATTCTTCACCTGCTGATGCTATGTGGGAGTTTACTCATGATTTTTAGTTGCATGTTCCTAAAGTCTGTTAAAGTCATTAACAACACCTGCCAAAAATCGGTTATAGTCATTGATTCTTTATTATAAAAAGGATTCTAATTATATATTAAGAATTAGGACATAAGAACACAATTGTAGAAGTTTTTTCATCTATCTTTAAACTCTGCTTTGCTTATTACCTATGATATTTGGTATCCTATACCAATTATATAAACTAATCCCTTCATATCATAATTGATAAATAATTTCCAATGGAGTTAAAAAATGGATATTATGAAGATTTCATTACATGATCCCTTGTGCTTTTATCATATTCATTTTTTGAGAATTTTATAATTGATAGCTTTGAGAGATAGAATAGAAGAACAAAAACCTCTTAACTTTGTACTAGGGCAAGTCAGGGTCAATTTCACTGATAATTGGCTGTGTTTTTGGGCTATTCTTAATGTTATGTAATAGAAAAAGAAAGTAAAAACAAACTCTTAATGCAAAGGAATTAAAATAAACGAAAGGACAATTAACAAATCTAAACAGAATAAAACAAGAAAGTAAATAAAAATAACTTAAAGATGAGCAGAAGATATTATTCAGATTCATAAATTACAATTAATCATAAAAAATATAAATTGTGCTATATCTAAGATACTTACCTACGGACACAAAAAAGCTTTTGTGTCCTAAATTCTTTCAATTTTAGATAAGTCCTATATAATAGAAAATTTACACCTAACCACATACATGACAATATTGAACAAACTCTCTAGATTTATTGACACAATAACATTAAGAACTAGGGAATGACTAACTTAAGTAATAATCAAACAAGCTCGGACTATGTAACTTAGAGAAATAGAACTCTAGACTAATTGATTACGTTTACCTACAAAATCAATTAACTTATAGCCACTTATAGATTTCGCTAATGGCAATTATAGATCAAAAGTTAAATCCTAGTAATTGAACTAGAAATTACACCTAGGATGGCTAATCCTGTTAATTAATCCCTAATTAATGGCATTAATTTCGAATTCCAATTCAATCCTAATATAAATCAAAATTCTCAATCAAAACCCAATCAATTCTTACAACTATAACCTATTAATCATTCAAATATCTTCAAACCTAATGAAAAACTAAGCTAACATAATGAAAATAACATTAAACATACTACAAAATTAAACTAAATAGAGAATAAGATTGAGAATTAATAAAGGAAAGTAAGGTAAAGAAGGCTGGAAAATAAAGAAACATAACTATATTAACAAAAACTCAAGATTTAACAAGCATTCAAACAAAACACAAACAAAATACATAAATAAAAATGAAAATATAAATGACCAGTAGCAAAAACACACATAAATCAGAGTTCAACAACTAAAACTAGCTAATATAAAATTTAAACATGATAAAAGATGAAAAGAACAAAAGAAACAACCATAAAACTTAATGAAACTAGAAGAAAAGGGGTTGCCTTAAGTAGGAGAGCCAAAAGATAATGAAAATCTAGTCTCCTCCTACTTATATACATCTCCTATAGGGAGAAAGAGGTTTTGGAGATGAAAAGTCAAGTTTGTCCTTAAACGAAGGTTGTTGAGAATTAAACGGTGCCGTTTTACTGAGGCTGTTTAAGTCCCAAAAAGTTATAGCTTTTGTCCCTCTTTGCATTTTTTTTCTTTATATCTTCCTACACATCTCCGATGACCATGAAATTTGATATGTAGGTTCCTCATATGATGTTCTTACACTCCATAAAATTTAAAAATAATCTAAACTATAAAAGTACATCAAATGCAGCACCAAAATCTCCTATACAACTATAAACATCTCTAAACTTAGCTCTTTTAACTAATATTTGTTTCTTAAGATCAAATCTACATATAAATTTAAAAGAAACACAAATCAAGCCTTAAACATCAAAATATGGATGAAATGACATTAACACATATATATAAATACTATAAAATGCATCTTTTTTATATACCTATAGTGCAAGAGGAGGTTGAAACATTTCCATATTTTTTAACTCCTAATTTGCGTTGTTCTTTGCATTATGTGATGTGATTATGCTTCAATTTTCCAATATAGTATCAAAGTCATTTTTAATTATTTAACGTAGTCTTTGTAAATCTATTTGATTGGTACAAATCTTTTTATGTTTGGAATGGACATTAAGCAGTCTTAAGGCACCGAAATTTTGCTTTCGTGAGACATTGAGGTTCCCGATTAACCAAAAAGCTAATAGTAACATGACGTCTGCTGAACTAGTGGTAAAGAGTTGCCATTGTCTTGCCCCATATCATGCCACCAATACCTGTAAAAAGGAGAGAAGTGACTGATGTTGGCAATTGCTTGGTGAGAATATATAACATTAGTAATGAAGATTGCTAGAGGGGCTATTCGTAGGATTGGTCTTCTCCTATAAATAAATTACTTTCAGAGTTGAAGAAAACCATTAAAACATGGAGAAGTGACCAGTGATGACATAATTGGCAAAATAAGAAGAAAATGGTGGCACAATGGTTAAATAAGGTGACGACAGCTGCTGATCCTTACTTACGATGGTCATTGGAAGTAATATCATAACAACATATAAATGGAACAATCACAAGCATGTTGTCAAACATATTGATTGTTATTGGCTGGTGTTGTAAGGTTTATTTAGTACGATAGCTTATTAGGGGATTTGGCTATGGTTGTTTTATGATTAGGGTTTTCTAAGATAGTATAGTAGACTACTGTTAGACCCTTAAACTTGGGAGCACATCTTAGTGACCTTCTGAAGTGCCTTAGGGGAAAGGTTAGCTGGATCACACACATGAGGGAGGCATGCGAAAATGCTAAGGCAGATGTAGACAAGTGGGATCAGACTTGGTGCTAATTTTGGTAGAGTCTCGAACCTTATAAGGATTGACTTCTCCTACGCTAGGATGAACGGATCACGACTAACGGACTTGTTATGTGTAAGTATTAGATCGGGCTAGTGTGTTATGCGGGCTTTGGCTATAATCACTTAGCATCATCAACGGATAGAGATCGTGGGGAGGTCTTGGATGATGTGGCGACAGATAGACTTGCAGTGGGACTAAACATCTAAAGATAGTAGAGATCTTATATGATAAGGATGTAGAGTCCTAGTCTAATGTAAACTCCTATCTAGTTGTATTCAGTTGTAATACTATCTTATCAGTTAGAGTCCTATTTAGATGGGGGTGTCATTTGATTGGCCACATGATGTAATCCTGATAGAGATAGAACATGATCTTAACACGGTCTTAAGAAATGCATTTCAGTTAGGATTCGGATTATAACTTGGCTTTCAAGCTAGAGGGCCTATATATAGTTCATTCGAACCTTTCTCTACTCATTCAATTAGAGAGAGTTTCCTTGTATTATTTTGAGGGAAAATAATATAAAGGTTGGTAGTTTTACCGTATCTCTCGTGTTCATTGTTGCCTTATTTATTTATTTGTTTACTTTATTGCATTCTTACTTCGAGTGTGTGAGCGAAATACTACGAGAGTCATTAAGGGCCGAGTCTTGCTTAAGCGGACTTAAGTGAGACTGTCGTGCAAGGGTGTTGGCACTAGAATTAGGTGAAAGATCAAGTTTCAAAGAGACATTTGTATCAACTGATATCAGAGCCTTACTTCGATATGGCAAGAGGAAGCAATCTAACTGAACGAGTGTTTAGGGTGGAGGCACTCATAGGACCGATTTCTGCAGATGAGGAGGAGGTCACATCCTATCAATCATGATTCGAGGAGATGGAGGATCAGATTTGACAATTGTAACAACAGATTTCATAATTGTTGAAGGCTCATGAGAAGGCCCAATTCGAAATTACTGTCCTACGACATGCTGTTGCATCATAGGAAGTCGATCAAGTAGAAAGATCTACACCTCAACTTCCATCAGTGAAGGTATAATAATCGAAGGTGTTTGAGGGCGTGAGGGATGCCAAAGTGTTGGAGAGTTTCTTATGGGATACAGAGCAGTATTTCGTAGCTGCTAGGGTGCCTGATATTGAGAAGGTCAATGTGATGGTCATGTACTTGGATGGGGATGCCAAGTTCTGGTGAAGAACAAGAACCTCTACCGAGATCAGTGCAGGTAGAACTCCCGTGGACATATGGGCGAAGATGAAGGAGTTAAAGGATCAGTTTCTTCAAGGAATCCCTCGTAACCATCTAAAGCCCCGTATGGATCCCTGATGTTGTTTCAGAAGAAGCAAGATGGTACACTTCGGATGTGTGTTGTCTATCGAGCTTTGAATAAGGCGATGATCAAGAACAAGTATGCAGTGCCTTTATTTCAAGACTTGATGGACAGGCTATTAAGGGCTGAGATCTTCACCAAGCCGGATCTTTGGAGTGGGTATTGGCAAGTGCAGATAACCGAGGATGATGAGCAAAAGACAACGTGTGTAACTCAGTATGGTTTCTACAAATATTTAGTTATGCTGTTTTGGATTAACTAATGCCCCTGCTACATTTTGCAACCTTATGAATGATATAGAGTGGAAGGTGAAAGCAATAGTTGAGTGGAAAGTTCCTATGACAGTACGAGAATTTCAGAGTTTTCTCGGCCTAGTGAGCTATTATAGACGTTTCATAGTGGGATACTAAAAGAAAGCGACGCCATTAACGAACTTGTTGAAGAAGAAGCAAGACTGGTGTTGGTCGAACTCGTGTCAAGAGGTGTTCGAGAGACTTAAGGCTGCCATCTCAATTAAACCTGTATTGAAGCTGCTCGAGTTTGATCTTCTTTTTGAGATACACACGGATGCATCAGACAAAGCTATTGGTAGAGTTCGAGTATAGGAGGGTCACCTAGTCGCATTTGAGAGCCAAAAGCTCAATGGTATAGAGTGGCATTACTCAACAACCGAGAAGAAGATGCTTGCGGGGGTGCATTGCCTTGAGACATGGAGAGTGTATCTATTGGGAACTAGGTTCGTTGTCTGTACAGATAATGTTGCTAACATGTTTTTTAGGACCCAAAAGAAGTTGTCCTCAAAACAAGCCCGATGGCAAGAGTTTCTACCTGAATATGACTTCTTGTGGGAGCATAAACTAGGAAGGCATAACAACGTGGTTGATCCCTTGAGTAGAAAGGAGGTATTTGCGACCCTTTATTTGATCACAAGGGTAGAGTCTAACCTGTTGGAGCAAATCAAAGAAGAAGCTCCACTAGACACCATGTACTGTAAGTTGATTTCTCAAGTGAAGGAAGATGTTGTATGTAGGTTTTGGCTTGGTGATGATGGGCTTCTAATGACTAAGAGTAGTCAAGTATATATGTTGAGTTTTGGAGGATTGCGGAAACAGTTGATAAAGGAGACGCATGACTCATAATGGGCTAGTTACTTAGGAGTCTAACGGATGCTAGCGCTTTTATCACGTTCCTACTTCTGGCCGAAGATGGAGAATGATGTGGAATGTTATGTTAAGATGTGCCTAATGCATCAATTGGATAAGTTAGAGAAAAAGAAGGAAGCCGGTTTGTTATAAACCTTATCCATCCCCAACAGTCTTTGGATGTCAATCTCAATGGATTTCATTAGCGAGTTTCCAAAGGTGGACATCATGACATCAATCATGGTGGTGGTCGATAGATTCTCCAAGTATGCGATCTTAATGCCAGCTCTTATAACTTGTCCTTCGGATGTTGCGACTGAGTTGTTCTACAAGAACGTGGTCAAGTATTTTGGAGTACCAACGGTTATTATGAGTGACCAAAACACCAGATTTACAGGTCGATTTTATGTTTCTCTTTTTAATATAATGGGTTACGATTTGAAGTTTTCAACGACAAATCACTTATAGATGGATGGCAAGACTGAAAGGATAAACTGTTTGTTGGAGGAGTATCTACGGCATTATTTAAGTACAAGTCAGCGTAACTGGCTAAGTTTACTTGATACTACACAGTTTTGTTACAACTTGCACAGATCTTCAACGACGGAGAAAAGTCCCTTCGAAATTGTGTTGGGTCAACAACCCCTGACTCCACTAGAGATTGCTTAAGCAAGGAAAGGCAGCAAATGTCCTAGGGCACACAAATTTGCAATGGAGAAGCAAGAGTTGTTGGACGAGGCAAGGGACAGTTGTCGAAAAACTTCTCAAAGTATAAAGAAGCAAGTGGATCTTCAGAGACGACCATTAGAGTTTGATGTGGGAGATAAAGTTTTGCTAAAACTAACCTTGCATATTTGGAAGAAGATCTCGAGTAAGCATGGAACAAATACAATTAGGTGTTTAAAAACTTTCTAAAGTTAGCACCTAAACCAATTCTTATAAAGGATGCAATCCTTATAAAATTCAACCCATATATGATGACGCTAATATAAATGCAGTGAGATTCAAATTGAAAGTATGATAAGATAAACATAAACAAATAACATAACAATATGCAAAGAGTTAAGGAAAGATATAATACATAAACTAATTTCTATAGTAGCTTAATAAAAACCCTAGCTACATCCTCTCTTTAACTAGTTGATGGAAATTTCACTATAAACAATCTTTTTAATGATGACGAGGAAATTCAAATCACAATATTTTTTTATGAAGATGAAGAGTAATCTTTCACAAATCTTTCTTAACGATGAAGAGGAACCTATCAATCTTGCTTTTAAGGGTGAAGAGGAATCTATAAAATCTTTCTTCAAATAAGTGAAGAGCAACCCACATTGCTTTAAATAGGTGAAGAGTAACCCACAAAATATTTCTTTTAAAAGGGTGAAGTGTAACCCAATAACCAATAATCATAGAATCAAAATTTAAGCCCCTAACCTAAGCATACAAAAGACCAATATCAAGCTTGATTGAAACAATGCTCACGAGGCTTAAAAGAACCAAAAAATGAGATGTAATGTAACTCACAAACTCAAGATTCAAAAAAATTTTCTCAAAGCTTATAAACTCATCTTAATACCAATTAAGACTTATTCATCTCATCCAAAACAATAAAACTTCATAAAAATTATTTGACCACCTTAGGAATCTTTTATGTAGCCTTCCCAAGTTTAAAGACCTGTTAAAAGTCCTTGCCAAGCGTTAGACCCATGAAAATTACCATCACATTGAGCTTGGAACTAGTTATTCGCCATTTATTGGCTTGACTAGTTGATGACTACTACAAAATGGTCGACCAGTTACTGATCAATTGAACTGCTTAAAATCTACACCGATAGACCACTAATTTAGGACTGAATGACCAACTAATCTGAATATCAAATTTTAAAAATTTTACATCTAGTTAAAACTAAAAATAAACATTCCAAATCAATTTATTGCATAAAAATAACTTTAACTAAGTTTTAAATGTTCTTTACAAAGATTTTGGTAATTAAGACCCTTTAATTAAAATAAAAACTCAAAATATCAAACTTTATGCATATTTTCAAAATTTCATTTGAAAATTAGTTCATGTAAGTTTTCCAAGCATCTCAAATTGCTTTGTTCAAAGAAATTTGACTCTATCAAGATGAAAAAGATTCTAATGCAATTTTAGACCCCAAGATCTTGTTGAATAAATTCAATACACACACACACACACACGCATATATAATATCTTGGCGTATGGAAGTTCATGCACTTTTTCAAAGCATACGCAATTTAAAAACTATTTCCAAACTATTTCAAACATCTCAACACCAATTTTTTTTAAGAAAAAGCTTGACTCAAACACTCTAAAAGACTTTTCCATAATATTTTCATATATCAAGAGAATTTTCTTTATAAACTTCAATAAATTTCCTTTTGATTATGAAATGTGCTACATTAAAACCTAACATGCAAACATTATATGTAAAATTTCTAGATGCAAATGATTATGCAATAATGTAATTTCACACATGCATGAAAAACCCTTAAGAGCATTTAAGAGATTAGGAATATATTACATACAAAATTACATGAATTAACCTAATCAACCTTTAAAGATGATCTGATCTGATCTCCTCTTCTATTCATCTTCAATTTAATACTTACACTATTATTGTCATTTTATTTATGAAACATTAACTTCTAGGCTCTAATATGAGTTCTTAGACAACTTGTACTTTCCTATTTTTTTAATGTGTTAAACTAATGGACACTGTAATTAATGATTTTGATGATGAAAAAACATATTTATTACTAATGATTTAATTTTTAAGTATATTGAAAGACAAGAATTGAAATGATACAACAATTGAAATGATGGCCATCATCACACATTGGAGCCCATAGAAGATTCTTTTAAATGGAAATTAGAGTTCAAGAGAGATTGATATAAAGAGCATTGAAGTAATGATCAAGAAGGAAGATCAAGTTTAAGAAGTTCAAGGTTAAATATGTTTAAATTTGAATTTTTAGTTGTAAGTTTTTTTTAATCTTTTAAATCCTTGAAGAGCCCAACATTTGTATAATGGTTTATATTTAGAATCTTTCCATATGATGTTTTCATAATCATTTGCTTATTTAGGAATTATGCATTTAGTATTTCATAATAAAGAATAACTTTATGAAAAGTTAAAAAAAAAACTCTTAACCTGGAAATTTTTGTTTTAAATTTTATTTAATGTGTTAGAGACAAGTTTTTATGAGAAAAGTAGTCTTGAAATTTAAATCTCTTGATGAGTGTAAATATTTTTAAGATATATATTTGAATCTATTTAAGTTTGCTTGAATATGGATGATTTAAGTATTTGTATGATAAATGGTTTTAAGATGCATGAGAAAGTTTAAGAAACTTTAAAAAGTTCTAAAATTTTTTGAAAGTACTCAAGTTTCCTTGAACTAAGCCATATTTTGTATTGAAGCTTAATCAAAATGCCCTAGTGCCTAAAATCACATTAGGGACAATTTGAAACTTATGTGAATTGGTTTTTAAAGTGAAGAGAAAATTGGTTTTAAAGTGAAAAGAATAGTTTTCGAATGTTCGGAAAAAGTTAGAAATTAAATTTAAATTGAAAATTTTCAAAATTTATTTAAAATTACTTTGGGAAATGTTTTGAACTTATTTAAGTGAAGTTTTAGGTATTTAAGGTGTTTGAATGAAGTTTAAAATTACTTTGGGAAATGTTTTTAAACTTATTTGAGGTGTACAATACCTCAATGGCATCCTACAATAGCGAGATCAATGGTGTCATTGTGATCTATTTGTTTATCTAGTAGTTCAACAGTGATATACAATGGCGAGTTGAACAACATTGTTGTAGTCAAATGTTTGCATATATTATAATGAAAATGATGAACATCGTTGTTACAAAGGGTCCTTATGCATACTATCAGATGCTATAATGTCTAGTTTTTATGCTCTAATGACTATTTTATTTAGAGTAATAGTTAGTTTGTTAAAATAATTACATATTGAGTATAGTAGGCTTATAAATAGGAGTTTCAAGTGTTTTCAAATAATCTTTCTAAGTTTTTGGTGAACGTTAAAACATTGATTGATTCTTGAATTGGTTTTGTAAGATGAATGAGTTTGAGACATAGAGTCAAGTTTTTGAGTTTGTATACATTTATTCATTGAGCCCTCTTTGAGCATTGTGATTACAAAGTGGGATAGTTGTTGATAAGTGTGTTTTCATTGTATATTTCTACGTTATTTTTATGTGTTTTAAGTATTGTTTATATGTTTTAAACTTAGTTAGTATGAACTTTTGCATCCCTTTTCATTATCTTTTTGGTGTTTGATTGTTTTTGGTATTTTTTAGTGTTTGAGGTCAAAATATAAACTTATTTAAGGAATAGGTTAATGCACTTTGGTGTTTGAAATTGTAGGTAACGAATGAGACCTAAAATCACCATCAGTTTTTGTACTGCAACTTTGGTGATGCATTAGATGCCCTTATAGAGCTCAATGTTGTTCATTGGTTGAATGATTAAAAATGGGAGTTCTTTAAACCGATTTTACTTTGAAAACCAAAATGAGATTAAGCGTAATCTAACATGATGAAAGGCAAGTGCACCTATCGAACAAGTAATAAAGTGGAGTAATTTTCAGACTCCAAGTGTCGAACCCACAGAGAAAATGTTTGGACTTCTTAAGTTAATTACCAGATTAATTAGATTACAATTATCTAGGAAATTCTAAATTAATTGATTAAAAGACGAAAAG
>JAOXYD010000002.1:17153976-17178338 GCA_028565735.1 Pinacopodium congolense | reverse complement strand
CCTCTATATTAAACAAAACGACTTCATATTTAGGAAATTCGATGGCAATTAGACATAGGGATGTATTACAAAAGAAATAAACTACGGCAATGGCTCTCACCAGTTTTAAAATAAAAAATAAAATTTTTTATTTTTTATTAAAAAATAAAGGTATTTTTGATCATTTCAAAAATATAAGGGTAGAAATGTAAAATACAATTGAGACAAAAATGTAAATACGTAAATAAAATTAAGGGTAAAAATGTAAAGTTTAGAATATAAATATAAATATTTAAATATAACAAGAACAAAAAATAATATGAACATTAAAATAATATGAATTAAAATAAATAAATAAATAAAAAGCATGTGAGTCCCTCGTGGGACGTAGGTCCATGCTCTGTTTATTACAAAATGCCACATTTTATTAGTCGTTCACTTTACCTCTTACACAATAACCACTCAGTTTCGATACATCATACTCATCTATTTGGCAAATTATGATTGGACATAAACTTTTAATACCGTTGTAACAAACTTTAAGAAAGGCAAGTAATGAAGTGAATCTCGATTCCCTCTTTTTGTTTTCCTTTTCTCTCTCCCCCCTCTCGAACTCTTCTTTATTCTTATTTTTCGTCTTTCCAATTAATTGGTAACAGTTTGGTATTAGAGCAGACAAACTTGAGAGATCTGAAATAATGATCGAAGGGCTCACAGGAGTTGAGTGGAGGAAGGTGGAAGAAAACGTGAAGATCTTATTGAAGATCTAAATACACAATAAGAAACTTTTGTTGGAGAACTAGCATCGCATGAACCATTAGTAGAGGGGATTAAGAGATCTTAGATCCATGTTCCATCAATTTATATAGACATTTAGGGGAGTAAGGAAGCAGGACCATTGGGGAAGGAGAATATGCTAATTCCACTGCAGACTGCAGGTTAGATGACATACATATGGTACTGACATAATTTAGTAAATCGGCTTCCCTACGTTTAAAGGTTGTGGAGTTAAAGGTTGGGTGTATAAATGTAAGTAGTTCTTCACCTCGGGCCACACTCCAGAACATTTGCAAGTGGGCATTACTACAATGCACTTGGAAGGACTGACACAAGAATGTATCAAATGGTCACCAAAAACACGAAAAATGATAGAACTATGTAGTGCAAGGAATTTGTAGAGACGTTTACCTAGAGTTTTGATGAGGACATTTTTGAAGACCCGATGGGTGACTTTAAAAGCTTGAAACAAGAAGGATCAATCTATGAGTATTGCACCCAATTTAACAAGTATTCCAATAAATTCTCTCTATCAAAAGACTACCCGCTTATGTTCTTCCTTAAGGGTTTACATCCAAAACTCAAGTTGACTATGAAACTTTTAAAAACTTACACATTGTAGCAAGTGTATGCAATGGCGAGGAAACAAGAGGATGTTCTGGCTATCCACTCAACAATGATGGTGTATAAAGGGACCAACAAATCATTCGTAGGGACAAGTTAATCTAGCCAAGGAATGGGATCAAAAGGAGTAGCTACAGCACAACTACCACCCAAGCTGTAGTTTGAGAAGGAAAGAGGGGCTCTACCCATACTAGGGCAACTAGCCAGAGTTCTTAAGGTGTATTAGAGTAAGAACCTACAGTCGGCATTGATAAGAGGAGGGAGAAAGGGTTATGCTTTTAATGAGATAAATTGTATGTGACTAGGAACAAATGCAAGAAGAAGCAATTACAATAGTATATAGTAGAAAGGGATATTGATAGAGATGAGTTGACGAGGAAAACACTAAAGAGCTATAGGATGAACTGGCATCTTTTTATTTAATTATACTATCAACAATGTATACCTCACCAAATAGTAGATAGCAGCAGGAAATGAAATAACTTTTTCTTCTTTATTATGCATTGTTTGGAAATCACTTGCATTCTCCTTTAAATGAGGAAGCCACATTTTTTGATGATGCTAAGAAAAAAAGCTCAAGGGTTTTCTTAGTGGTATTGTCACAAGGATTCTCTTGTTATAGTGGTAAAGTTATTATTGATAAAAGTGAGTAGGGAAAGAATTCCAATTACCATGAGTGAAGCTTCAACTTCATTAGTAAATCCTTTACATTTCTCTTCAGACCTTTTATTAGGACCAATTCTAAAAAATATAAAACACACTCTCTCTCATAAAATAGAAAATCTAGTAAAAATCACTCATCTACCTGATGATACAAAAGTCTATAATACTCAACTTCCGTTATTAATCCCATATAGCTACTCAACTTCCGTTATTAATCCCATATAGCCTATATCATCATAATAGATCTATCAAGAGGAGTATTCGCTCCTTAATCTCCACTCATAGACCTCACCTTAAAGAATTGATCAAAGGCTCCAGATTTTATCAATGTGGATTAAAATCCGCTTCTGCAAAGCAGTACGTCACCCTAGAATTTCCTTTTGAACTAATTGCTTTTTGCCAAGAACAGGGTTACACACATTTCCATGTTAGTGCCATTCACATGATTTTAACTTTACATGGAAGAAAAGATATTCCGGTAATAATTTAGATATCTCTGCTTGATACGGTCTATACACATTACCAAAATGCTCTTATTAGTACTATTTTGACTACTCTTAACAATGGGAGTGTTATAATGACCATCGCTCCAAATTTCAATATTAAGCTTGATGATCCCACTTTGCCTACCAGATTAAAAGTTCATATTCAAATAATTGGAGTTGAGCAAGATCCTACTACTATCATGGTCACATCACATCATTAAATCATTTATAGAATGCAAAATCATGTTATAGATATGAACTTTCCTAATTTTACTCATAATGCCTTGTACATGTTAGTAGACAGATCTCAAGACAAGACTACCATCCTCCAAATTCCAAAACAGCTGCCACTGGGATAACTTGCTGAATTACTGCTTATGGTGTGGATCACAAACTATGAAAAGGAGTTTCATACTTATCATCGTCATTCAATCCTTATTAACGCTCCTCCAATCCTACAACGCTTGGAAGATGATACTATTAAGTCTATTTTTAGTAGGTTTGGAGAAGAGCATCCAGACTCACCTAAATCTTCTTAGCCTATTTTGATGATTGTTCCAACTTTCTCTCATTAAAAAGGTATCGATGAAACCCCCAATATATTCTGTTTTTCCTAATAGACATGAGATGTATGTCAGTCATGTCAATAGACATTTCATTTGGGGTATGGATCCTTCCATGTGTGATCCAGATTGTGAATGTTAGATGGACTAATACTTTGAAAACGAAGATGATGATGATGACTATATTCCTAAAAAGATGTCTAAGAAGAAAACGTGTCAATCTCAGAAGAAGATCCGACCAAAACTGGATTATAATGGTCCTAATTCAAGACTTTAGATTGGTCTTAAAATCCTCAGCCCAGACTAAAGAATCTATTTACACCATTAAAATCAGTTGGAAAGGAACACTAGATCCAATTAAGATGTTTCGTACTAGTAATCCCTACTATTTTTTAGAATGTCTCAACATCTGTGCCTTGCATGATAATAAGATCTTATGAAGAATATTTTCCTGCGTTAGAGTTCAAAACAAACAAGACAAATGGTGTCCTTACTTGACCTTATTCCAAATCAACATGTGTCATTCTTCTTGAACATCCAGTTCCTCTTTCTCAGGCAGAAGAAGTCCTGAATTGGAAAACTGAAAATGTAATTTCCTAAAACAATGTTCTTCGAAGGATCGATTCAAAAGTTGATGGTTTATCTCAGCAAACACAAGACTTAAATTCTAAAGTTGATGTTATATCTTGCTAATTACAACAACTACATTAAAGGTTGCTCAACCAATCTGCCCAACTTGATTCTGATATAAAAACGTATGTTGACCAACAATATTATGGGTCAGATTTTTCAAGAAAGGAAAGAAATTTACATAAGGTCAAAAAAGAGCTCAAGAGAATTAAGTCAGACATTGCTAAAGAGCAATTCAAAGCTATATATGAGCCTTACCCTTCAATATTTCTAGCTATACAGTCTATTCACAATACTCCAACATACCCTGCAGCCACTGACTACAGCAAAGTCTTTAAAATGTCATATCCTTTGTTCAGAAAAGTTGCTCCTCTAACATCTATAAAACCCTCTAAACAGACTCAAAACCCAAAGGATGTTCTTTTAACCTCATATGCCAGCGTTAACCAAAAGCCTTTACAAATCAAAATACCACCAAAATATCCACCAAAGCCTAAACATTCCCATAATATAGAAAAGAAGAAAGAACCTATGGCAACCTATGAGTTCATGACACTTCTTCAACCTATCCAAAATAGCTTTGATGGTCAAAAGTCTGAGAGTTTTGAAAGCTAAGACTCTGATTCCTTCACAGAAAACTCTGAAAGTTTTGAACAATTTGCAGATCTCACTAAGATATCCTAGTTTATGATGACGATATCATAAGAAATAGATGTCGAACAAGAAGTTAAAGATGTTGAATCAATGACCGAATCAATTAGGCCACAAGTAACTCCTGCTAGTCGTCCTTCTTTGAGACCGTGGTTCACTTTTGATGATATTCCACCTGCAAAATGGCAAGATCTTTTACACGAATTCAATACCTGGATCGACCTTCAAATGACAAGGTCAAATATTTCTCTCAGAAAAATCTTAATAGAATTTGTTTCATGAATAACTGGAAATTTGAGAGAATGGTTCCAAAGTTTAGGTGAATACATGTGCTTACAAGTTGTTCAAGTTCTAGATGTTGGTTCCTTTTTAAGAACAATTCACAAAGAATTCATCAGAGATCTCTAATTAATTGACCAACAAAGCAGATATGAATACTTTAAAATGAAATGTTGCTCTATGAAGTGAAAAGATTTGCATAAACATTTTCGAAGGATGTCTGAAAGATAATATATGCTAAATGGCTTCAATGATGTCAATCTCCTGTACACATTCATTGCCTCACTTCTTGATGAATTACATCTAGAGTTACAATGCATGATTAGTGCTTTCCAGAGGGATATATCATAAATCTCTTTTGGAGATATCTATCAATTATCATTAGTCATACTAGACAAATTAGGTGAATAACAAAAGTTTTTCAAGGCTATGATAAAAGGAGGACCTCTGCTTAAACAAGCTTGCAAGAAGTCTTATATAAACATCAAGTGTAAAGAAATCGAGAAATGTAACTCCCATACGAAGAAGAAAAGCCACTTCAAGAAGCATCCATTTAAAAGTCCTTACCAAAGGAAGAAAAGGAAGATAAGATTCTTCAAACGACGAGTTCCAGGAACAAGAAAATCAAATAGGTATTATCTGTATGGACAACCAAATTATTATGCAAGAAGATGCCTTAAACGTCCAAGAAAGACATGAAGGTTTTGCAGTCTATTGAAGTAATGATGTTTATAAGGGATGATGAAAACATTGAGTCCCTCTTTGAAAAACAATTAAGTGAAGATGAGGAAATACTATTTACATTACCCTCCTATGATTTCTTTGATGATGAGGTCTCTTATCTTGATGAAGAAGATGATGAGCCCCTCTACATGATGAAACATTCTTGTCTCAATTTCGAACCAAGGAAGCCAGCTGTAATGAGACCATACGTCAAACTTCAGATACTCCTTAAAAAGTATCACAAACTAATTTCAACAATTGGTTATATGGATACAGGATCTTGCAGGAGTGTCATGAAGCCTCATATCATTCCTACAAAAAAATGGCAACTTTATGAAGAATACTTTATAACAGGTAACAAAAAATCATTCAAGATTGATCTCATTATAAAACAAAGAATTAAGAAAAAGTTCTTTCCAAATTACATCGTTTAGGCAAAAGTCCTTGACAAAAATCTACCTGGTCCTGACATTCTTATTGGACTTGATGTTTATTGCCAAGCTGAGAAGTTATAAATCTTTCCTCAAGGTATTCATTACAAACAAGATTTTTGACTCTATACAGAAGATCGGTATATCTTTGAATTACAAGATGTTCCCTCTGGATATAAAGATATTTAAAGAACAAATTTTACACTATTGTTCAGAGACTCATGATCAGTTCAACCATCCTCATCTCTTATGGAAGAATTCAGACTTTTATGTCCAATTTTCTTTCAAGAAGAATGAGAACATTAATTCTACCAAGGCAAGAAGAATGTGTTATTCTTATAAAGTAAAGACTGATTGAACTAACCAAGTCAAATTAGGCGTGCCAAACTTTCTATGTAAACAAGCAAGTAAAAAAAAAACGAGGGAAGAAGAGATTAGTCATTGATTATAAACCTCTGAATACTTTCCTACATGATGATAAGTTTTCTCTACTTAAGATCAACATATAAGTGCTATTTCTCAAGGAAGCCAAAATATTTTTCAAATTTGATTTGAAAGCCGAATTCTGACAATTAGAAGTAGACCTAAAAGATAGGCCTAAAATGGCATTATGCATTCCTAATGGCCAGTATCAATGGACAGTAATGCCATTTGGGTTAAAGGTTACACCATCATTATTTCAGAAGGTCATGACCAAGATCTACAAGCTTATTTTACAAAGTTTCTTAATCGACATTGATGATATTTTACTATACTCTCAAAAATAGAAAGACCATCAATCCCTATTACAACAATTTTTAGATTTTACTGAAAAGTATAAGATCATACTTTCAACTCGTAAAAGTCAGAACAAACTAACTCAGATAGAGTTTTTGGGTATGAAGTTTCAGGATGGGTTCTACCAGTCTGACTCATACATAGCTGGGGAATTGTTAAACTTCCTAGACACGAATCTTACCGTTAAGTAAATCCAACAATTCCTGGGAATTATCAATTTCATAAGAGATTTCATCCCTTATATGCTTGATCATACCAGTCAGCTCTCCAAGTTACTTAAGAAAAATCTACCACGCTAAGGTCCTAATCAAACAAAGGCAGTCCATCAACTAAAGCAGATTACTCAGCATCCACTTCCGCTGAAGATTCCTAATAAAGGTAAAAGAATCCTTCAGACTGATGTAAGTGAAGAATTTTGAGGGACTATGCTTATAGAACTGTGCTTCGGGCATGCTAGTGGATAGTTTAAAGAATTAGAAAAATGCTATCTACAATTTATAAAGAGATTCTGATAGTCAAATTATGTATAGAAAAGTTCAACTTTCACCTCAGTCCTTATCTTTTTACAATAGAAATAGACAATACATCTTTTCCCAAAATCTTAGATCACAGTAAAAGATTCTGCCAGATAACAAATTGCTCAGGTGAAAGGACTGGTTTTCCATCTATAAATTCCAAGTTAAACACATTAAGGGACACCAAAACATTTTAGCAGACTTTCTCTCTCGTCCTAAAAAATCTATTCATCTTATTGCTCCTTCCAGATCTCTACCTCTCATCCTTTTCATGGCCAGTCAATTAAGCATCACTAAGGTAAAGAAGTACTTCCCTCTCATTGGTAGAAGTCCTACTATTATTGGTGAAATTACTCATTTTGCTTGAGTAAACCTTTTCTAGTACCTACACCTCTTCCTTCAGCAACCTAGATGCCACTGTACTCCATCCCTCTTTAACCTGAAAACACCATACCATATGGTGTTCTTCTTTAATGGTCCAATAACAGAACGTACCATGTGATATATTTAGGCACTCTAGACCCTGTGTGCACTTGCCATCTCCATCCATCCCTTGCGAATCTATCAGCATTTATGCGATAGAGAATATGCAAACTCGCTCCTATAGACTTTCCTTGAGTGGTATGTTCAATCATTTATGTCTAATTACTTATTCTCAAATTTAAAATTTTAAATATTTGAAAATATATAATTTTTCTTATTTAAGATATCTAAAAATTATTTTATAAAAAAATAAAAATTGTAGTAATATTAAAAGAAAAAAATAATACTAAAATCATCTAAATGTTAAAGATAATGCAACCATATAAAATAGCAACATATTAAAATAAAATAATAATACCAAAATCATCTAAATACTAAAGATAATGCAACCATATAAAATAGCAACACTTTGATTGTTACTTAAAACTATTTTAAATAGCAACAATTTCAATTATTGCATATATAATAACTTAATGCAACAATTTTTTTATTTTATTGCCTTTTTAAACATATGGCAATAGATTACTTTTATCACTTTTTAATACGATTAAAGGTAACATTTTAAAAACTGTTGCATTATATTAATTTTTAGCAACACTTTTTTAATTTGTTGCAAGCTTGTTGTTGTCTAAAACCCTTTTTTGTTGTAGTGGCTTGTAGGACCAAGTAACATAGTTTTGTTATCTCTCTTTTGTGCTCTTATGATTGTGATTTACGGCTAGCATGAACTGTATTAGTCAAACACATTAAACATATTGGGTTGAATCGTCTTCTTCTCGTTATATTTGTTCACTGCTATTAATAAACAGAGTTTGGTTCTAAAATTATTGATACTTGGCCTGCAGAAACTATACGAACAGGCTTAACATTTAAAGAGAGTACAAGTTCTATAAAATTAAAATTCTCAGAAAGATAATCTAAATGATGGAGTAAGTTAACAAGGACTTATCATGGACAAACATTGTTTGAGGCAATCCTAACGTCTTGAGGACTAATCTTGGAAGAAATTTACTTAATGATAGCAGGATGGTTAGGTTGTGAGGAAAGAAAGGAGAAGACGGCGAGAAGTCAAAATGATAACCATTGCTAGTTTTGGTGGGAACAACTAGATTTTTTAATTGAATTTGAAAGGAAAGCAAAAGATGTGATGGAAAATAAGAAAGTGGATATAAGAAGCTACAGATAAGATTGGTTCCTGAACGTTTGAAGATCAGTTTATTAATCTATATAGGCAGAGAAAGATGAAAATAAATAGAAGGTAAACTGTTTCTAGGCCATATATATATATAAAAAAAAGTAAATAGTTCAACGATTGATTACATAATTTAGCTGATCAATATTTACATAATTTCGAGTCTTTTTTGGTAAACCACAATAAAAAGTCTCAGACCATGCAAAAGGTTACATAAATTCAAGTTACAAAGAATAAAAAAATGTGAAAATTTTTAATTGTAAAAAAGTTGTCCACTAGTGAAATTGTTGAAAAAAATGAATTTGTAAGAAAGAAAAAATAGGGGTTGACTTTTTGTTATTTCTGCGATGCGGGTAGTTTGTCTCAGGCGGAGAGAAAAAAAAATTGATGATATTTTAAAACATTAAACATTTTTCTTAAAAAATAAAATTTTTTATAAAAATTAAAATTTGAGACGATTTTATAAAATTTTTTATTATCTTAATATAAAAGGTAAGCAGATGTAATCATATTTGAATTTTGATACTTGAAATCCAATGTTTTCGCTAAATACTTAAATAGCTGTGAAGCAAAGCATTATAGTCCTATTCTTGTAATATTCCTATATATTCGCAGAGGACTCCAATATTACAAATATAGGACTCTTAAGTCTTACCTTGTGATGTATATAAGCACGTTCCAATACCCTACCCTATACCACCTCATAACGACACCAGCTTTCGCTTTTTAACATTTCCCTTCTAATTTCTTCGCAGCCGAATAGGCACCAATCTAAAAATAAAAAAATGATCACTATCTTGTTTGTTGCCCAACTTTTATTTTCTATAGCCAGACCAGAGCTATTGCCGTGTGCACAAGTACATGGACTGAGCAACAAGCTCCACAATGATCCTTCTGCCATAGAAATGGCCTCTACCGACTACGGCAACATTGTTCATGACAAGCCAAAGGCAGTGCTATATCCATTATTGATAGAGGATATATCGACTTTGATAAAATCTTCTTACAGTTGCAACAGTTCTTTCAGTATAGCAGCTAGGGGTGCTGGACATTCTGTCCGGGGACAGGACATGGCCGAGAACGGAGTGGTGGTAGCTATGACCCAGCTGAATAACGGCGGTCGCCATGGTGTAGTGGTGTCGAAAAGTCCCTTGTTTGCAGACGTTGGTGGAGAGCATTTGTGGGTTCATGTGCTAAATGCGACCCTCCAAGAAGGAGTTGCACCTGTGTCTTGGACCGACTATTTGTACATAAGCGTTGGCGGTACACTCTCTAATGCTGGAATCAGTGGGCAAACATTCCGGTTTGGTCCTCAAATCAGCAATGTCTATGAACTTGATGTTGTTACTGGTGCGTTCCATATTCTCTCCCCTATATACCATCAGTCTTTTTCCATTAAATAAAAGAATTTCATAGCCATTAGTTCTATTTTCCTACTCTATTTTTAACTCCATTCAACTAATAACAAATATTTGTTATTGGTGATATTTCTTTTTTCTCTTTATGAATATTTGTGTCAATTTTGGTGCATCGAAATATTATATATTTGTATAAATATATAATAATAGTTTACTTCACATGTCTATCATGATTATATTTGAAATAGTGCTTCTCGTCACATATTTTACTATCAATTCCTAGTTAAATCTTATTCGACTTCCATATGCTAGTTTAAGGTATTTTATTCTGAAGAAGAGTTTATAGTTTTACACAGGGTTTAAAACAGAAATCGATGAGAATTTACGATTAGATGCTCCTGCTAAAAATATACACAGGCTTAAGCGTTAATTTATTTTTAAATGTGTAAAACAACTTGAGACACTTGCGCGTTATGAAGGTTTTTATATGATTAGTTTTACTTTACCTATAAATTTTCATGTGATAATATATTAAACATGTTATTTAGGACTAAATTTAGTTCGTATACTATGTCAATTTAGAAATTCGTCAGATATTTTAATTAATAAAGGAGAAGAAAAAGTCGTTTAGTTGAACTATTTTTGAAATGAAAGCATCCACAATTGTAAGTTAAAAATTAGATAATTTTAATAATTTCTTGATTAAAACTTTGTAATTACAACTATGACTCCGGTGCTTCACTGCAATCTAGTATTAGTTGTTTATACATTTGTAGGGACATGAGCACAATATATGAATAGGCTGTGTTATCTTTGAGAAGAGCAAAAGTGTTCGGTAGTTCCTGAACAAGGGGACTAACAAACATTAATTTAATGAAAATGTTAAATTCAAAGCGAGAATATAACTCGAAAATCTGAAGTATCTTAGAAAAAAAATTATCATTTTTGGGGTAACTTAGAAACAGTTTGTACACAATAAGAAACTACAAGTGGGAGAGAGTAGAAATAGGAACCCAAGGACGGCGCCATAAACTAGAGAAATAGAAAAACATCTGAATGCTCCAAAGTCAACGAAGGATACAAATTAACTTATAAAACTAAACCCTTCACGTATGGCATACGCACCATTTATGTTTGTTTCCTGGCAAAGAGTGCTGCATACGCCCAAGCATGCCTGGTCAACCATAAGAAGAAACTATCGATCTTGTTTCTATATTCTATATATATATATATATATATGTAAAGGAACACCGCCAAAAAGCAAGTTGGCTTGTATATCTTATAGTCTAAAATATAAATTTTCTTGCATTTTATTTCGAGATAAATGTAATTATTTCATTTTATTCTGATGTGCATTTGATAAATTAAATGTAATATGTCAAGATTGGAGGTTGTTTCAACTTAGAATTATTAAGCGCAAAGGTTAAAAAACATCATTTATTCGGAGAAAAAAATTATAAGATTATGGAATAATGATAGGTAAAAATATTAAATTTCATTAAAGTTTAACTATATATACATATATATATATATATAGAGAGAGAGAGAGAGAGAGAGACAGACAGACATGAAAAGAAGTATTTTACTGATATTTTTATATTTGATATCGTCATATATTTCTTTGAGATATTTTTAAAAGATTGTCTATAAATTTAGTTGATTTGATTTTAAGAAAAGTTTATTCACGTCAAATTGTACGTAGTCAGAAACCTTTTCAAGTAGTTCATAAAGTTGTATTGTTACAAAAGTTTCTTGCATATGTTTCAGGTAAAGGAGAGATGGTCACTTGCTCCGCAAGCAACAATTCTGAGCTGTTTTACGGTGTATTGGGAGGTTTAGGACAGTTTGGAGTCATCACGAGGGCAAGGATTGCTTTAGCAGCATCACCAAAAAGGGTACGTGGAGCATGCTCATGTTTATTTATTTTATTGTGCTTAGTAAACAACAGTTTCAACAGAAATATTTTCTAACAAAAACATATAATCTAAGTAGCATTATTCTTTCCTTGCCTTCTAATATTCCTCCCCCTTTTTCTTACCAATTAAAAACATACTATTAAAAGTATGCTTTGAGATGATTCCCATCGCAGGTCAAGTGGACAAGAGTGTTGTATACGGATTTCTCTACTTTTACCAAAGATCAAGAAAGTTTAATCGCAATTAGTGGAAGAAAGACAAGAAATGGAGTGGACTATTTAGAAGGTGGTATATTATTAGACAACGGTACCCCTAATAGTTGGAGTACTTCCTTCTTCCCACCTTCATATATTCCCAAAATACTATCTCTAGTGAAAAAGCATGGCATTGTCTACTATATTGAGATGGCAAAGCATTATAGCAATCTCACAAAAATCACAGCAAATAAGGTACCAGATCAAGCATCATGTTGTGAACGTAACATTTTACATTCCATAAGATACATTTTGCCGTTAATTTTTCAACGCATCTCATAGATAAGTTAAAAATGGTAGAATATGTTGAATTTTTTGGGGGAAAATATATGATGATTCGGAATAATTTCTTGCAGGAATTGGAGCATATCATCAAAGACCTCAATTTTATTCAGGGCTTCATGTTCGAAAAAGATGTCTCCTACGTGGAATTTTTGACACGGGTAGACATCGGACCGGTGAACAATGAAACACATCCATGGCTTAACCTCATGATACCCAAATCAAGGATAACAGAGTTTGATACAGGTGTCATCAAGGACATTCTTCTAAAAAGAAACATCACCACTGGGCCTCTTCTTTTCTACCCAATGAACCGTAATAAGTATGTGATCGTACATTCAACAACATTTTGCTTTCCAAAAAGACATTATAACCTTTATATGATTTCTAATATCTATGTTCTCCACTAAATCGCAGATGGGATGTTAGAATGTCTGCACCTACTCCTGATGAAGATATATTCTACACTCTAGCGCTTCTGGTATCAGGTAATACTGATGGTTGGCAGGTATATGATGATCAAAATAAGGCAATATTGGAGTTTCTTGACAATTCAGGCATTCAAGCCAAGCAGTATCTTGCCCATTATACAACTAAAGAGGGATGGATGAAGCATTTTGGCTCAAAATGGGCAACTTTTCAGGCCAGGAAAGCTATGTTCGATCCAAAAATGATTCTATCTCCGGGACAGAGGATTTTTGGTTGACAGTGACACCTGCACAGTTTTCATTATAACTTTAAGATGCCTATAATCTATCCAATTCATATTAAAAATTCTAGTTGAAAAAGGTCAATCGTAGTACTAAATTCATCTCCAATGCCTGTTAGTAGTGGAAGATTGAAAATTACTAGAACCCCGTCTATAACCGGATATAATTCTTTTTTTTTTGGCTTTTTAATATCTATTTAAAAGTTTCAATATTTATCGTAGAACATTACAATACAACGATAAACATCTTTGTAAATGGTGTTCGTAGATGTCTAAAGAACATCTAGCATTAAATTAATGTAGTCTACATATTTATAATTTATTTTCATTTTCAATTATCTATTCAAAATTTATCTTTATGCATCGGAAATTTTAATCAAGAAGGATTTTTTAAATAAATTTTTAGAGTACCTGGCGCTGAAAATAATCAAATATTTTTTGTGTAATACAGACGTATGTTTCAATTGCAACATAAATTACATTATACGGATTTTAATAACTGATCACCAAGAAACGTTAACTAAAATATTTTCAATTTAATTTTTTCTGTTATACTTGTTATTTTTAAAATCTATTTTCTTTTCAAAACATTATAATTTTAAAATTAATATTTATTATTTAAAATAAAATTAATTTATTTAAAAAAATTAATTTATAAATTTTCAATTTTAAAAATAAAAAAATTAAGGTTGCATTTTAAAAGTTTTCATAAATATTGAAAACAAAAAAATATATTTTTTGATAAAAAATAAAAAATATAACTAAGAGTAAACAAAAAATTTTAAATAAAAAATCTTATTGAATTTCAAAATAAACAATAAACAATAAATAATAACTTATTTCGTTGTAGATCCTAGCAATCTATTGCTTATTGCGATCTCCTATATTACATTTCATCTGTTTCTCATGATTAATGCAGAAACTAAAAAAAAAAGAATAATATGAACCTTGAACTAAACTAAAGCTATTAATTAACAAATTAAAGCAGATAGTTCACAAATGCAATATATTTTTCCTCCATTTGAGAAAGAGTACTAAGAATGAGATCCTAAATTGCATCCATAGATTTGATTACATGTTGATTGAATATGCATAATATATATTTTGCAATCTTGATCATCATGGGCCAATGACTTGTCGAAGATGCACCCATCATGATCAGTAGTACTACGAGGAACCATTTGTCTCAACACATCATGAGTTAGGGCCTCAAATGGAATGCCAAGAAATATTCTTCCATAAATGCTATCAATATCAAACCTAAAGTACTAATAGGAATAAATTCCCCTCCTAAAGTATTAATTGGAATACATTCCCCTCCCTCTTCTGCACGAGGATTGGGACTACAAAAATTGATATATGAAATTATAAATTAAAATGAATTTTATTGATGTGATTTAATGTTTTACAGTAACACTATTTATATTTACACTAGAAAGGTAAAACAACCAAGACAATCATGACCATTGATTGATAACAGAAGAACATAAAGGATAGAGAAAAGGATCAGGTAGTGAACCCTATCTATGGTTGACGTGAGCCATAATAGCCCATCGTTAACTGAGTTGGAAGGAGTAAACAGTGAGGCTCAATCATAAAAGCTAAAAACATAGGGTAGTTATGGGTTTAGTAAGAATGTCAGTAAGTTGGTCTCTA
This sequence comes from Pinacopodium congolense, assembly GCA_028565735.1. NCBI lineage: Eukaryota > Viridiplantae > Streptophyta > Magnoliopsida > Malpighiales > Erythroxylaceae > Pinacopodium > Pinacopodium congolense. The sequence goes on along the minus strand of JAOXYD010000002.1, from coordinate 17,163,391 downwards.
CTAGAGACAATGGATATGGTTAATAACTTTGCATTAAATAGGTAGAGAACTAGATTGGTTTCTAAATAGGTAGCCCCAATGTTATCAAAGCACAACTAGGGGGGAGAGGAGAGACAAATGCCTAGTTCTTGAAGAAGGTATTGGAGCCAAATAACCTCAAAGGATATTAAGGCAAGTGATATGTATTTTTCTTTAATGCTACATCTAGAAATAATGGATCACTTCTTGGAGCTCTAGGAAATTAGATTAGGACCAAAGAAGATGTAGAAGTTGTCGGTAGATTTATGATCATCCGAGAACTCTGCCCAATCAGTATAAAAAAATGCAAGAAGAGTGGTAGATATTTATTTCCGAAAATTAAGGTCAAACTGAATGGTAACCTAGAGTGGAGGTTGCTGAAGAAGATAATGAGCGGGGTGTGGGATGTGTAGAAGAACTGGTAATGAAGGGGGAATAAGCTGAGTTGATATGTGGGGTATGTAGGCTTTGGATTGATATGTGATATAGACTTAGAGAGGTGAGAGGAGGGCTTACTAGATATGGAGCTAGGTTGGGGGGAACACATGGGCTTTGTAGTGTGATGGGTGGTGGGCTTAGAAAGACAGAAAGGCTGGGATGGGAAGTCAGAGATTTTGGTGGGTTGGGTATATTGAGAGAAAAGGGAAGAATAACTGAAGAAGAAGAAGAAGAAGAAGACCGGTGATGAGAGTTGCAAGCAGAATAGAGAAAATAGAATTCATCAAAATGGACATTGCGAGAAATGTAACAAGCACAAAAACATTCGAATTATACCATTGGTTATCTAACAAGGACAAAAACAATCACTTGTGAATTATTTTGTTATTCCATAGGTTAAATAAAAATTTCTTTGATAAATCATTAATTTTATTAAAAATACCATGTCACCTAAACAATGACTTTAAATTAAAGGGAAAAATTCTATGCGCTCCTGTTTTTGCCATAAATTAGGCTACGGCATTGAGTAAGGAGAAAATCCTATTAATTACAACTCAAAAGTCAAGCCATGTAAATCTAATATCAACAACCTAACAAAATATATGGACATCTACAAACCTTATTGCCATCAAAATGAATCTCCCTATCTTAAGATTTCAACCAAAAAATAACTTTAATAAGTAATTATGTGTAATATCATTTACACAAGATTTTTTTCTTGTAAAATATCGCCTATTTTGTGCTTTATACAGTTCCTAAACATTGACTTGCCATAACACTTCCTAAAATTTTTGTTGTTGGTTTTCTATTCAGGCCTAATAATCAATTTTAATTCGTAAATTTAATAATTAAAGCACAATTTTCTTTCTTTCACAATTTTAAACCAATAATGAAGGCAAGTGCATCAATCACAAGTAATATATGAAAATATTTAAGATCTAAGTTATCGTCTCAAGGGAATTACCAAATTGCGAGTACTAAGCCAAATTAGGTCATAAAATTCTAGAGAATCTAAATTGAATAAAATTAACAGGTAATTTAGTAAATGAACTAAAAATGAAAAGTTACGTAAAATAACTTAGTTTAATTAAAATGGATTGATTAATGGATGAATTGGTTCATAATGATCTAGATGGATTAATTATGGAGTGAAAGGTTTGTCCTAGGGTCACTTTACTAATTTAAAGCAATGCTATGCTTAGGATAAAGCTTTATCCTTAACTACTTAAGTTGATGTATGGTTATTCATCAATCTTAAGCATTAGGCTTAAAGTTTGAGAAGTTTAACATAAAAAATTCAAATTTCAAATTATGACCCTTAAGATAAATCAAAGTTTGGTTATTCAATGTCTTAAATTAGGTTATTTAGGGATTTGTCTAATAAATTAGGTAGATTTCTCGAATCCTAAACTTTTTTAAGTAAAGAACAAACCTTAATAATGCAAGGAATCACATTCAACACATATTTAGATTATTTCATAATAATTCCCTAGCCAAAAATAAAATCAGCCACTTATTTGAAACTACATAAGTCATTCTCATTATATTCATCATGTTCTTGAGCAAATGATAACAAAAGATGGATTTCAATGTAAAAGAAGGGTTAGAATGCACCATAAATATGCTATAAACACATTTACAAGTTTGAAGCACATGTTTGGGCTTTAACAATCCTCAAATACAAACTCAGATACGTAAAACAAAATCAAAGAGTTGAAGAACGAGAGAAAATAACCCTAAAACTAGAGTAACATGATTTTTCTCTCTAATTTCATGTTTTATCTATTATTCTCTACTTATTTTTAGCTTCAAACACCCCTTGTATATGTCTGGAGCAAGTGGGAATCAAGTTGCACAAGTTACAACCAATCTGATGCAAGATCTAATTGTAAAGAACACGACTGCTGCTTAAACAACTATTGAAAAGGAGTAATATGATGTTGTATTACTACCCATATTTAAGTCCCATAATAGAGTAAAGTGCAAGTCCTGAAGGGCTAAATATAAGGCTACTTGCTACAGTTGTTTTGCTCTTGATTTTTCTCCATTCTTCATATTTTGCTTCATTTTTATTTCAATTCGGTTATGATCTACAAATTAAACATTTCAAGAAATAAATTAAACAATTAAGCATCAAAATATGAGTTAATCAACATTAAAACACCATTAAAATCATATGAAACAAACTCCTATTAATTTCCCCACACTTAAATATTTGCTTATCCTCAAACAAATTAATTTATCATCAAATTGAAAACAACATAAAATATTAGGAAAAATAATTTCAATTCATCGAAAATTATGGCTGAAAAAATTTCATTAATCTTTCAATCAATATGACAAATTTTTTTTTATAAAATTGATTCATCGAATCAGGTTACAAAAGAAATCAAATCACTATATGCTTTTTCCAATTCAACCTAAGTTCATAATTTAATTTTAAATGTAAAATGAACCTAAACCAAGAAAAAAGTATCATTATTTTAAACAATTTCACATCCTAATTTTACAAAAATGTGAGCTTAGTTTAGTTGAGAGTTCATTTAATCTTTGTATCTGTTTTTTCGTGAACATTCCTAGTTACTCTATTAAATAATCTCACATCAACTAACTACTAACACCACTCTTTAACTTTGACGAATTGGTTCAAAGCTAGTGGAGTGAGTGAAAACTTGCTCACTTTTAATACGTTTTAAGCACATTTTACTTTACTTTTCTTACACTTTCTTGTAACTTTAATTCAATTTTAAAAAAGGATGATTAAAATGTATAAAAGATGTAACCATTTGCTTAGAAATATTCATTTTAGAAATAGAATGTCATAATGATCATAAGGAATTAATCATCCAAAACATGGAGTGATTTAAAATTAATTGATTATCAATTATCCAAATCAATAGCATATCATCTTAATTTTTCAAAAGAATCAAAACAAAAAGGAAAAGAATGTTCAATGATATGCATTAAATCAAATTTTTTTAAAAAAATTATAGATTACTTTGAAAGAGATGATAAAGTGATGTACTGATGGACATGCAATGCAAATGTGAAAACATGTGATCCCCTCCCTTATATTTAAAGTTAAAAATTGTCCCTAATGTTCATTAATATATAAAGACAAAACAAAATGGGAGATAAATGAACAGATAGCACTCGAAAAAATGATAATATCTGGTTGATCCATTGAAGGGCAAATTGTTCTTGATCAGAAACATTAATAGTAGCAAGTTGGAAAATATAAATGAAGCATAAAAGTACAAGCGCAACATATATGAAAAGAATGCTCCACACACACACACACACACACACACACACATATAAACACACATACCATCAATGTACGTAAAAATGGGAGCATATACATTTAAAGCCAAATTACACCAAAGAGGTGACCAAAAGAAATACATCAAAAGAAGGTAACTAAGGCAACAAAAACAAAAGAGCCCTAGGCAAGAACAAAAGAGTAAAATCCTAATTAAGCTAGCTAGGAGGAGGTAATCTAGCATGAACATAGTCCTAAATAACAATGTTGATTGCAAAACCAAACTTAATTTTACCCTTAAATCCTTAAGCATACGGGTCGCTACTTGTTGTAAAAAGCGGATATCTATCTTATGAGAATTATATTCATAATTCAATTTAGGTTATACTTTGTTCAAGAAATTGATTCAAGAAAATTTAAAAAGATAAGTAAAATGAAAAGTAACTAAAGATAAAAGCAAGCAATGCAAACAAAGCCAAAACGGTAAACTAAAACTTGGAGAAATCATGATTAAAGAACATGACTTTTTGTTATCCCTATTTGTTCCATAATTGTTTGTTTGATTCAATTTCTATTTGGCCCAAGATTTCCTAATATTTTAGCTACTCTCTCTCAAGGTGTAAATAAATGCCACTAGTTAAATACATTAGGATTAATTTGGGGATCTCTCGATATGCAAAGCCTTTCTTAAACATTCAACTAGATGTGAAGCTATGCTATAGGCAGTATATGAATCTACTGAAATCTCTTCATAATAAATCAATCACTTGCTATCTACAAGTCTATTAAACCTCAACTCTCGTTGTACATTTAACATGGATTACCCAACTCACTCTCTTGATTTGTTGTAGGGTTTAAGCTCAATAGACAATACAAATATTCATCAAAATAAATAAACGCACATGGTGTCACAAATAATTCAAACAACAAATTCTAAAACAAGTTTAGCCACTTATACTAGGAATAAATTCATCCATATCCATATTCTCCAAAATATCAAACATAATGAGAAAATAAAGGTAAAAAAAGACTGGAAAAAATGGAAGTTGATGATTCCCACGCTTGATGCTTGATGGCTCCACAATATCAAAAATTGATGCTTGAATCCCAACCTTGAAACTTGGTCTTGGTTTGGAGAAGAAGTATAGAGTGATGGTGGCCGAATGGTGCTCTCCTCTTCTCCTAAAGGCTATCGAATCCTCTCCTATTATTTTTTGAATGGAGGCTCTGCTCCCTTATTGTTTTCCCTCTCTATTTTTTTAATAAGGTTTTGTGTCCTATTTATATATCTTAGAGTCCTGCTATCATTTATCCATTTTTTTTGGCCACATAGGTAGCTTGAAGCCGGCTGCATGGCCAAGTCTTACTGAAATCGCAAACTGGAGTTGGAAGGGCATCCCCATGCCTGTGGCCTTGTGCGACATGCGTGAGGCATGCAAACGTTGTGACCACGCCTGTGCCATAGGCGTGGGGCATGCAAATTGATTCTTACTCTTGTGCCCTTGTACCACAGGAATGGGGGTTCTTGTATAGGTGATAATTTTCCTATCTTTTAACACTCTTCATTCTTTTTATTATAACTTCTTCTCTAGACCTCCGATTGACTTGAAATTTGAAATGTAATATTTTCACATATGACTCTGTATAAAATTTCATGGCCATCGAAGCTCTATGAGTATGCTTAATGGCTTATTCACGTCACCTAAACCACATCCAATGCGGAATTTCTGCTACTTAAATATCCAACCACCAAGGTGTATTAATCCATTCCTCAAATAAGCTCAAAATTTTCCTTTATACACTAGATAATACAATGAAACAATTAAACACCTAAAGGATAATGAAAAAGATGCAGAAGATGAAACTAATTAGGGTTAAAACACAAAAATAATACTTAAAACACATGAAAATAACCTAAAAACATAATCCAAAAACGCACTTATCAAACACCTATTTGACTATAGGCTTTATCAACTCGCTCTTGAACATCATCGACTTTAGCTTTATCCTTAAAATATGTTGCTTTAGATGCAGAAACATGGCCATCTGATCATCAAAAATAGAAGAAGACATAAATTTAAGTGCACCTGTTGTAGGAGAATGGTGATGGACACTAGGGAAGGCTTCAGAAGAAGTCTCACACCTTTCTCAGGTGATGCAATAGGCCTGGGCACAGGAACATCATCATCATCAACTCTTTTGGCAATATGAAGAGGTCTCTAAACCAAATTATGCTACTCACCACCCACTTTTGTATACTGCCAAAGCTTTTAAAGAGAGTATATAGTAATAGAATTAGGTTGAGGCTGCACAGATACTTGGCCTTTAAAAGAAACTCCTACCTCCTGGAAGATCTTAGTTAATAGAGATAGGAAGAAAAAGTTCCTATGTGCATGCCAAGAGCAGACCACATTGCATATACTATGCAAAATAAAAGGAGAGAGGAGAAGGCCCTTTATGGTTCCTAAATTAAAGAACATCTTGTGGAGAATGCATGTATCAAAAATAAATCTTATTCAATTGACACGCATGGGAAATCACATTGTAGGCCAATAATGCAATAACTATCCATTTTTTTAATTGACAGTTGATGGGCGGGATATTTGTGCTTACTTGGCAGCCCAATCAATTACAAATCAACTTAAGCCACATTAATGATGAAAGAGGGATCGCATTCCACTCTATCACCATAAATTTGATCCACTCGATTATTATAGGCATCTCCATTAGGCACACCTAAAAGTGAAGAAATGGTAGCATGAGTAATCAATATAAGGATACCTCATACCATAAAACGAATGTCGAGGAGATCATCAGCTTCTTTTTCCTTTATGTAGGAGTAAAACTCTCGGAGCAGTAGTAGATAAAAGGGCCAAACTAAAACAAGAATTAGATTGCATCCTAAGGCATGAAAGTCTCCAAAAACATCAAACTTAGTGTTAAGAGATGCTATTAGAGACTGCTCTGTAATGAATTGGTTTGGGAGATAGCTCTCAAACTAGTCTGAATTTTCTTAACTTGAGAAGTGGGATTCCTTAAAGGCAGGTCTCTTTCAAGAGGTCAAGGAGCCTTAGAATTACTTAGGACACATTTTTAGCCTCAACTATTAAAAAAACAAAATAATTATAGACCAGAAGATAGGCTAAAAAATAGATATTACCGATATGCCCTTACTCGAAATATTTTAAGGGATTCGAAAAAATATCAAAATTTTGATGGATCTAAAAATATGCAAATTTAGCACCAAAAGATAAATAATAATCCAAGATTTCGAATGGAATTAAAATTATTGCAAAACAAGATCTAAATCATAAAGAAAATCCAAAACATTGTGGGTAGAGATAAACAGTACCTCACTGCGATTCAGAGGGTTTTTGTATAAATCCTTGGCTTATTTGGGAGATTGATGGATAAAATTGGATAAAGCATAAAAATTTTAACAATTTGAGACCAAGAACATGGATTTTGGATTAAAAAAGATTATCAAATAGAAGAAATTAGGGATTACGGGCGCCTAGCTCTCGAAGGAGGACTAAGAGGAAGAAGACAAAGATTGAGTTGAAACTACATTGTTTTTATGCTTAATAGGAAGTAAAACAATGATTTTTAGGGAATTAAATGTTGCTATTTAAGTACTGCAATTTAACTTCCCAAGAAGACTTAAACAATGGTCTTGACAGGTTAAACCCGGCCATTTAGCTACTCACATTTTACTACTTCAAAATCTTCCTAAACTTGAACTTTAAGCTCAAATCCTCATCCAATTAATCCCAAATTAATCCTATAGAAAGATTAAAGGATTATGCAACTAAATTGCTCAAAAAAAGGCTTTAAGAACATTAATTTAAAAAAAGAACAAGCTTAAAAAGATTAAAACCTAAAAGAAGGCTAAACTAAAACTTACAAAGGTTAAAATGAAAACTTGCAAAATACTTAAGGTTTTCCTAAACACATTAAACAACCTAAAAGGGACTTAAGGAGAAAAGAAACTAATCATATCATAAACAAATTAAAAACTAAAAATTAAGAGCATAACTAGATGAAAGACTTAAAAGAACTTAGTTAGACAACTAAAGTTTGAAAAAATCTTAAGTAAAACACACTAAAATAAAATTAAATAAGAGATTTAAAGCTAGAAAAGAATATAAACTAAGGAAAGAGAAAATAAAATTTTAATAAGAAAAGAAAAAATACATGCTTAAAAAGAAAAGAAAAACTAGAGAATAATCACTAAAAAGAAGAAAACACACACAATCACTTAGATTGTTAAAAGAGGAATTAAACCTAGTAAGGAAATAGAGTTTGGCCCATTTTCCATTGACCTTAAAAGTTGATTAACCACTGAAACTTCAATGGAACCATATTGATAGACATTAGTCACATCATAAGGGTCATTCTAACGAGATCACAATTTTCCAAGGAAAAGTTTTAAACATGAGCTATATATCAAAACTTTATCACTAACCTGGAAATAAAGAGGAATGATGTTTCTATCATGCAATTTCTTTGTCCTTTCTTTATAAAGCTTGAAATTTTCATAGGAATTAATGAAAAATTCATACAATTCCTTCAATTGTCATAACCTTTGCTCACCAATTTTATTTGAGTTGAAATTTAAGTAATTAATCACCCAAATTTATTATGCTAATTCAAGAGGCAAATGACATGACTTGTCATAACCCAGGTAATATGAAGACATATCAGTAGTGGTCTTAAATGTAGTGCGATATGCCTCTAATACTTCATCTAATTTTAAAGACCAATCATTTCTAGATATTCTAATTTCTTTTCCATAATTATTTTAATTTCTTGATTATAAATTTCCACTGAACCACTAGTTTATGAATGATAAGGTTTGGCAACCTTATGAATTACACCATACTTGGATAGGAGGGAATCGAATTGTTTATTATAGAAATGCAAACCTTTGTCACTTATTATTGACCGTAGTGTATCAAATCTTGTAAAAAAAAATTTCTTAAGAAAATTTGCCACACTTCTTACTTCATTATTAGGTAATGCTATTGCTTCAACCCACTTGCTAACATAATCTACAACAATTAAAATTACTAATTGACTTATCATTTAGGGAAGGTCCTATAAAAACAATGCCCTAAACATAAAAAACTTCGCATGCTAAATTGTTTTTCAAAGGAATTTCATGTCTCTTATAAAATTTTCCACTTCCTTGATGATTATTACAACTTGAACAAATTGGGCTAATAATATCTAGATTTCAAGATCTTATGCACAGTCTTTCTAGGCCTGAAGTGGCCTCCTACTTCTTTGGAATGACAATGAGTTAAAATTGAAGGCATTTTGTTATAAGCAATACATCTTCTGATAATTCTATCTCCATAAATCTTATACACAAAATCATACCAAAGAAATTTTCTAACATCAAATAGGAATTTCTTTCTTTATTGAGAGGAGTAACCATTAGGAACTACATTGTCAACTAGATAATTAACATAGTCAGCACACTATGGCAATGTATCCTTGATAGGAATGAGGACAAAAGTGGTTGGACCTAAAAAGGGAAACTAGCCGTTGGGTTCTGACAAGACAACGGCATCCTGTTCGAAGGACAACGGCGCCGTTCACCTGAAGAACAGGCCGTCGTTGTTGCCTTCTGGAGACAGGGGACAACGGCACCTCAGCAGGGTGCCGTTGTGCAAGAACAGCCCGCCGTTGTGT
>JAOXYD010000002.1:17102728-17143049 GCA_028565735.1 Pinacopodium congolense | reverse complement strand
TTTTAGTTATTTATTTCTTAAATCATAAAACTGAGTGTTCTCTAGATAATTGTAATCCGATTGACCTAGTACTTACAACCTATAAACTTCCTCGTGGGATCGATACTCTAAGTCTTAAATATACTCCTCTTTATTATTTGATTCGACCGGTACGCTTGCCAAATGTTGGTCTCGAATTAAATTGTTAAATTATGCATGAAAGATAGATTAATTTGAACTAATTTTGTATGTAGCCAACCGCAATCAACTCTACTAAAGAATTAGATAAATTTGGCCATCTTAGAATTCTTCAATTCCAGTAAGTTGTTTAAGGAAATAAACAAAACTTACATCTACCTCTTCCCTAAGTCTTCAAATCCTGTTGCTTTGAAAGACTTTAAACTAATTTTCTATTATAACATACTCTACAAAATGATGTCTAGAATATTAGCCTTTAGATTGAAAATGGTTTAAACCCCTTGTTGAATCCCACTGAAGCGGCATTCCTTGAAGGTATAAAAATATGGGATAAGATACTGCTATCATAAGATCTTTTCAAAGATTATCAAAAGATAAAGGCTAAGAAAAATTATCCTCTAGTGATTAATCTTCACAAGGTTTTTGATTCCATCAATTGGGATTTCATTGATGATATGCACAGGTTTATTAGATTTCCTAACTCTTTTAGAGAATTAATCATGCACTTTATTTCTTTAACTTCTTATAGTATGCTTATTAATATGGAGCCAATTAAAGTCTTTATAAGGAAAAGAAGATTAAGCCTAGGTGACCCCTTATCCCCTTAGTTATTCACATTATATATTGAGTTATTAACTATATTGATTAGTTATAAAATTGGAATGTCAAAAAATTCCACCTTTTACATCAAATGTAAGAAGCTAAACATTTTCAATTTAACCTTTACTGATGATTTAGTTCTAATGTAGGGCCAATTAGTAGAGATTTGTATGGAATCCATTCAAGAGTTTAGCAGTCTCTCATGCCTTATAATTAAGATAAACAACATTCATTTGAACCATTCAATTGTTAATACTAGTTTTCTACGATTTCTATCTACTGTAATTAGAATGCATATAAAACCGCTGCCTGTCACCTACTTGATCTTTATAATCTTTAAAAAGTCTTCTTTTAAAGACTATGAGAAGTTACTAGGCATAATCCACTATATAATAGGATCTTAGTGTAATAGAAGTTCTTCTTTCACAAGAAGATTCAATTACTAAGTTTAGTCCTAAATAAACTACATGTATATTGGACATCCCATTTATCATTGACTATTAAGTTGGTTATAACAATTAAGAAAGCTATAAGAAAATTTCTAGAATAGAGATGACACCAAGAAGCCAAATGTTAAAGTGAAATAGGAGGAGGTTAATTACCCCAAGAAGGTAGGAGGATTAAGAATTAACTCATTCTAGGTTACATGCAAAACAAGCCTGATTAAGAGAATTGGGAGGATCCACACTGATAAGCAAGCATTGTGGGTAAGGTGGATAAATGCCTACTATCTTATGGATAAGTGTTTTTAGGAGATACAACCTTAAGCATGTGTTCTATCTTAGGGTGTTGGTCAAAAACTTATTAATGGTGAGGAATGGAGCTGTGATTTCAAAGGATTAGTTACACTCTACAATGTTCTACTTGACTACAATCCCAACATAGAATTGGGAGACAAGGTAATTTAAACTTTTTGTTTATCATGAAACTTCAATGATAAATCCTACGGGAGCTTATTTTGGACTCCTTTCCTAAAATTGTATTATTTCAAACTAATGTGGTTTACACATAAATTACTAAGGCATATTTTATCCTATAGTTAGCAATAAAGTATAAATTGAATACTCTTGATATATTAAACATTCCTTAACTCTCCAATACACTCTACAAGTTATATAATTAAGAACTTGAAACAATAGATCATTTATTCTTCCAATGTTATCTTTCTTCGCTGATATGGAAACACTTGTTAGTGCTTTGCAATACTCAATGAAACTAGATGGGATGGAAAAACATAATAAGATAAAGCTTCACTTCATCACTTATCAACCTCAGATGATTACATAGGTTTTAAATTGAGCTCTAAATACTGTATCTATGCATTATAGAAGGAACAAAATGACAAGATTTTCAAGAACCTTAGCAAATATGATATCACCTTCATCAATAATACATTATCATGGATTAGGAAATTGATTGTCTTATAGTTTGAAGTCCTTAAACTCTTTGGGGAGCTAGCAATAAACTAGAGTGTATATACTGCAACCTATCTAGAGATGTTTTGCAGGATTCTTTAACTTTAATCATTGCAACTTGTCCAAAGTTGCAATATTTAGGTAAGGGTGATCAATAGCTACTTTTATAACTAATATTTAGACAAATTGAGCTCTTCCATATGTAATTGATTATGCTCTTAGAGTTTAACTATATGTCTAATTATACTCCCTAGGTTTTCTTTTATATTCCTTGTTGTTCTTAATTATTATATTTATTTAATTTTTAAAAATAATTAAATAGGATTAATTTTTAGTAACCCTTAAATTGAGAATTATTTATTTATTTTTTAACTCTTAAATTGAGAATTGTTTCTAAATCTATAAATAATAGTAAATTGCTTTTTTTCACATACTTACTAAAATATTTTAAATTTAATATTTTCCCCTAAAAAAATCCCCTAAACCAGTCTCCTACTCTATTGTAATATGAATATCTTTTTCATTGAGAGAAATACACCTTTCACAATCCACTAGATCTTTTCAATTTGACTTAAATTTTAAAAATTATCAAATGCCCCTTAATTTTAATAATTAATTTCAATCTTCATTAATATTTTTGAGTACCATCAACATGTATGTCCAGCAACTACTTTATATCTAAGATGAGATTGTTTCAAAAAGGAAATAATCCCAACACAACCTCATTACATGTTAATTAAACCCCTAGTTGATTTATTCAATATTTTAAAACTAGTTTGGACATAAAATAGATAAGAATATAATTAAGGTTTGAAAATTCAATTAGTATTATATCGTTATAAATCGGTATATAGTAAATAAGAAATAAAAATTGCACATGACAAGTTAAGATAAGTAGAGCTTGTTGAAGCATGTACTTGAAGTATTTAACTGATAGGATTGAAATATATTGAAGTTTCATATGCATCTTAATGTCATTTCAATCTTATTTTAGTGTTTAAATACTTAATTTGTATTTCTTTAGATTTTTTGTGTAGATTTAAGGATGGAATACGAATACAAGATGAAAACATAAAGTTTTCAAGCGAATTAAAGCAAAAACAATTAAAAGGGGGGAAGCTTTAAAGGGAAAAGACAAAAAGGAAAGCTTTAATTGAGAAGGTCACATGTCTTACAAAGAGTAAGACATAAAAAGCTTGGAAGGAGAGTTTTTCTCCTTGGCTTTAAACGACAACATAAAGCTTTCCAAGAGGAGAAAAACGACAACAAAGATGAGGGCTTTCAATGATAGGTGCAACAACGTTTGGAGAGTGGAGACAAAAGCTTTAAGGAGCCAGGTGTAAGAATTAATAAAAAGGAGGAGCTTTCTTTACATTAAACAAAAAGGCTTGGACAGGTGGCATGAGGTGAGGAAAGCTTGGAGACATACAACCCTAGAAGAATGAAAAAAAAAAGCTTTAAAAAGCTTAAAAGGAGTGGACAGCTAAAGAATAGAAAGAAAAGTGGGGAGCTCTCCACTCACATCAAATTCGGCAACCAAACCAGTTCACGGAATGAAAAGCTTCTAGGTAGGGACGACATTGTCACCTTTTTTGGAAGCTTTTTTTGGAGTGCTTTGCTTGGTTGAGTCGGCTTGGAGCTTGGAGGAGCTTGCTTTCCAAGAGATGCAGCAACGTCCTAGCCTTAACCACCTTTTGGTTTTTAATTTTAGTTTTTTACACTATTCCTCCTTTCAGCTCAGTAAACTTGTTAGCTTTAGCTTTCATTTTCATTTTCACTTGCTTTTCACTTCATGTCTGAATGCTTTGTCTCAATTAGTTGGTTTTCATTTTCCAATGCTTTTTTGTCTTATCAAAATTCCTTAATTTTAGTTCTTTAATTTAATGATGTCTTATGTATTAACATTGGAGTTTTTTTGGTTATTGTGTTTATCTTTATCAAGTGTTAAGTTTTATTTCTTGGGATTTCATTTCTTATTAATGTCTTTGGTTAATTTATATTTGATAATTGGGATTTGTTTATGTTCTTATGATTTCAATCATTTAATGTTATTGTTTGTTAAATTTTTAGGAGCTAAAATTTTTATTTACAGTTTTAGTTTTAGTTTTGTTGAATTAAGTTTTAGTTAGTTGATCAATAGTTTAAGGAATTTGTGTTTGCGTTAGATTAAGTGTTAAATTATGTTTTTCCTTTTATGTTGTTTAATTTTCTGGCTTTGGTTTTATTTAATTAAGTATGGTTTGTGCTTGTTTAGTCTTTTTTTTAGTTAATTTAAATATGTGTGGTTAGGTATTTAAGGGTTTGAAGGTATAGGAAGGATGAAGTGTAATCAATTATGAGAATGGAATTTGCTTTGAATTGATTTGGTGTTTTTTGGTTGAGGCTAGTTTGGAACTTTGGTTATATGATATGAATTAGTAGTTGCTTCTAGGATTAATCACCTTTTAGATAATTTCCTATATTAAACATTAGGATTGAGTATGTGATACATAATTATCCTTGTCGATTTCCAAAAAGTAGTAATATGTTAGTTAGATTTGTTAAGATACTTAACCAATTATTCTAGGGTTCCATAAGTTTAGCTTACACATTCCGAGCTTGTATGTTAGTGACCTATGTTCTTTGGTACCTAATAAGTCTTTACTATTAAATCTAGAGAGCTTTTTCTAGGTTATAGTGAATATAAGGGCATTTCTAGAGCTTGTTAGATTTACCTAGGTTAGAGGAACTAACGGTTTGAGAGCTTATTCAAACCTATAGGCTAGCAATATAGCTATAACACTTTTTATCTAAATTGAAGGATCAATAGTTATCCCAGAATTTTGATGATACCTTTGGCCCATTTCTTTGTTATTATTATTTCGTTTATTATGTTTTTCTCTATGTTTGTCCTTTTTTTATTGCATCTTAATTATATTATTTCTTTTTGTGTTTAGGGGTTTTTATTTTTGTTTTTTTTACAACATACCCTCTAGCTCCCTATGGATTCGATCTTAGCTAACCCTAGCTATAAAGTTAGGTTTAGTTAGATTTATTATTTGATAGTTTGCAATGACTCATCAGTAACTTGGAAATTAATCATTTGATTGAGGGATAAAGTACATTATTAAAGAATATATTACTAAATTGTTATTGGTTTTTCTTTTTAAATTTTTTAGGACTGCATAAGCTTTAATTGTTGCATAATTTACTATATATAATCTTTTCTTAATTGTAAAAAAATGGAAGGTTTAAGAAAATGAAAAAGGGGGAGGGAGGGTGTTTTGTCTTGTCACTTGGAAAAAACTAGGGCTCTCAACATTAGCCTCCTTAGTTTTAGCATATTTAAAAATTTTAGTAATGATTCTCTAAATAATTTGAGATTTTTCTAAAAGGTCGTAACTAAATCATTACAATGATGTATATTATTATATCTAAGTTACTTAGAACAATCAGAACATTTATATAACTAATAACCTGCTTTGAGTAATTAACATTATAGTTATCCTAAAGGCTTTCTTTTCCTTAAAATTTGGTTAACTAGTCACATAGACATTAATGGTGTAGACCACCTTTGATTTCTAAATTGTGCGTTTAATGAACTTGAGGATTTATTAAAGGTGATAAATAAAAATGAACTATAAATAGGCATGTATAGGTATGGAAGATGGTCTTATTAGTACATAGCCTTTTAAGAATTAAAGAATAACATTTGGACTAACTACCTTAGAGCGATAAATGAGAGGAGGTCCTTCTCCAACACATTCTTCATACTTCTCCACGAAGAAATAACGTTGCTAAAATTTGGTGATTATAAGGGGTTTTGCTACCCAACACCGCTTTATAAAGTTTGCAAGGGTAGATTGACAAGTAGTTGATATTGAAGGCCATTCATTATTTCAAAAAAGAATGTTACAGAAATTTAATGCTCTAAGTTCAAAATACTTAAACAATAATTCTAATTCAAATTTAAAATAATAGTATTTGAAAATAATTAGCTAATAAAATTTTAATTCGATGAATGAAATCTAATCTTCTCAGCCTTCGAATATAGCTTGCATAAGCATAGTACCTTGAAAAGGAAGAAAAGGTGTAATGAGTTCCTACAACACTATGCCAAAACTATAAACATCAGCTTTTCGATTATAAGCTTTCTATTTTATCATCTCACATGCCATTCAACGGTAAGTTCCCATATTTCCTTTGGTTCCTTGATACCATATTTCTAAAGATGACATACTAATATCTACCACCTTAATCTATATTTAATCGAAGCAAATTATTTGATTTTAGATCTATGTGGATTATGCCTTATGAGTGAAGATACTCCATTCCTCATGAAATATCAAGAGTTACTTTTAAGACTGTTTTAGTTGAAAAAGAGTTTGGCACTTATTGAGATGCATACTTAAAATTCCTCGAGACATGTACTCTATGATGATACAATATAAAGGTGGCATTTTACAAGTTTCAATGTATTGACAAAGAAGATGACTTTATTATCTAAAAAAAAGGAAAGTTCTTAGATTTTAATATTAATGAAGAAACTTAGTTGAATGAAATTGAGGCTAAAGAGACAAGAAATGAAAACAACTTAAAATTTAAATTATTATTCAAGTAAAGCTTTAGTCTTTTTCTTTTGACTTAAATCCTCACCATTTTCATTAAAATATCTCACTGCTTATAATTTACACAATATATCATGCTATGAGACCTTGAAGTACACTTGTTATTTAGGAAAAACCAAGAAAGACAAGTTATCAATCCCTTTTGAACCTCCTTTGAAGTATCATAGGCATCAACATTTCAACATCATGGACTATTTAAACCAACTAGTCTGGGTTGGTTTAAATAGTTTAATAAAATCAGTTGATTTTAAAGTAATTTTTTTTATTATTAAACTGAAAAAGCTAACAATCTGATTCTAGGTAAACATAGATGAATTTAAATTTTTAAACATTGGTTTTATTCAATATGGAATGATGTGTTTACTCTTTTTATTTAAATAATTTTTATTTTTCATGTGGCGTTTGTTAGATATACTAGCGCCCATGTGTAAAAATTAAGCAAATACATTATAATGATTGATGTTTTGAAGTTCAGTGAAATTAATATTCAAGCATAGTGAGGTACTTTGTAGTTTTTAGATTTTACAATGTTAAGTGAGAAAGGGCTAAAACAAAGAGAGTTCTTATTTAACCTTTAAAAAGCCCTCAAAAGAAATGAAAGATCTAAGCTAAAGAGAATATTAGTCTCGAATGGCACATAAGAAGAGAGTGAATTGTGTATGTATAAATTTAGATTTTTTTTATAAATTAGTAAATGAAAACATTAAACTAATGAGTTAATATGTCAATTAGTTAAATCACAGTCACATAAGTACAAATATAGCACAGAGACAAGGGAAAGAGAGTGAAAATAAGGATTATTCAATTATTCAATTGAATAAATTTTAGGTTAGATCTATACCTCAAGCTCAATAGACTGAGTTAAGAGAAACTTATTAAGCATTTATCATCATTTAAGTAAAGAAGAACACTTACATGTCTTCCTTTTTGAAGATTAAAAAAAAATTGATGTGTGTATGGACCTACTTAAGTTTTAAATGAAAAATAACCACGCAACACACTAAAAATACCACAATACACGAAAAGGCAAGTGTTAGATATGATGAATCCAAGTGTCAAACATCAAGTACTACACTATCAGTGAAATTACAACTTTGTTATCTAGTTTACTAAAGCTTGATTAATGACTGGTTGATTAAAAGGAAAATAAATAGAATAAATGAATGCGAATCTAAAAACAAACTCCCACGAATTAACTAACAATAATAAAGTTAAGATTTAGGTTACTAATCCCCCTAAGATGATTTGGATTCATGAACTCACCGTAATTCAATATGTTTTCCATATTACCTTAGATAGTAGGTTTCTTAAATTAAATCATAAGTTAACTGTCAAGATATGTAATTACTATTTAATTTGATAAACTAAGCGATTGGTCATCCTATCTCACTTTATTAATTAAATTCATTACTAAGATCTATAGAACCTATTATTTTGATTAAACTCACATCTAATCTAGACATCTTATGGTCACAATTAATTTAAAAATCAATCTCAATTAATATCCATAGGTAATTTAAAGAAAATATGAAAAATTCACATTTAATCAAAGGAAACAATTTATACTACATCTTAGGGTTCATAAAATCCCAAATCGTATAAGAATATTTACTTATAAACATTCTAAAAATGACAAAAAAATCGTAAAAAGAAAGGGAATAAAAGTGCTCATAGGTGAAGCTGTTGAATTTCTTGACTCCTTGATGATGATTATTGCCTAAAACCAACCTTAATCTTGAAAACTTGATGTTCTTTTTAATCCAAATTCACCTTTAATGTTTTGCAAGAGCCCTTGGAGGTGGTTTAGGATTCATCTTTCATCCTTTCTTGCTTTCACTGTTACTAAATGGTATCTAGAGGCAAGAAAGACCCTTTAATAATAGTAAAAAGCTTATTTGCATAAGTAGGGCATCCTAATTACTACTAGGATCACATTGTGATCCTGACCATGATTTCTTTATCACGACCAGGCTAGTCCTCATAGCTTTTGTGCTTTTTTTAGTTTTCTCGCAATATCTCTTCCATTCTTCACCCTTTGGCCCTAAAATTCAATATGAAGCTTCCTAACATGATATCCTTACCAAGTTGGTTCCATATCTCTTTAAACTTGATTGATGCATCCCATGACTCTTCAGAGTCCTATAAACATGATCAAAAATAAAAACAACTAAGCAACATCTCATTCAAAGTATTTAACTCTATATGCATAAGAGCCATATGGATTTCATTTGAAACTCAATCAAACAAGCACAAAATCATTCCTAGAATATATATGCTTCATGAGCTATCAAAAATCCTTTATGTATATTCTTTTTGAAGAAAAAAAAAGATCATATACAACTTAATTTCTTTCTAGTGAATCTAATAGCTTAACGGGAACTCAACAGCTCCTCTTTTATCATGGATACACCAAGGGTTTTTATTAAGCTCATACACACATAAATACACCCAAATTTCCATAACTTCCTATGATTCCCTTTAGTATTAAGGATCCTTCCCATAACTCAACTGTTTATATTTATACCTATAATCATTGTTCCTAAAAAATAGAAATAAAAACTAGCCATTGCATCAACTAATTTATGTAAATATTCAATCAATTGAAACCTTCATTTAGTTAATTACTACTTGATAATGAAAAAAAAAATTAATAGTTGGTATATCTAATAAAATGATTGGACATTCTATTTCTCACTTAGTACAATTGAGAAAATCCTTCCTATCAAAATAATGATATATCATTAGAAATCACTCCATAAAAGAATTCAACCTCCTGAAAAAGGAATCCATATGCAATTCACCAACTTAAAGAAGAAGTTAAGGAAAAGAAAGGCCATAAATAATAATAATAATAAGTCACAAAAAATTCCACCACTGGAAAATTAGAGCCTATTTGGTATTGATTTCAGTTTCTATTTTTGCTAAACACGAAAACTAAAAAAACGACATACAAATATAACACAAAAATAAAAAAACACAAAAACACAAAAAATTATGAAAAAACACAAAAATGAAAATGAAAAGATGAACCAAACAGACCCTTATTATATAAGAACATTTGGTCGTAATGTTACCTCTCCATCAAGCTTATTTCGTTTCTTAAAACTAAAGTGTAAATTTACTAAAAATGATTCCCATCTAATTTCTTTCTTACTAAATTATCTGTTTATTTATTGTCCTTTACTTAGAATCAAATTGATACAAATTGGTTAAGTCGTTTCAAATGATTGTTATGATAAAAATTAAGAAGTTTGAATTTTAAGAATAAGTCCATTGGTTGAGTTTGAATTTCAAAATTAAGACAATAATTTTAAAAGGTATATTTTATCTTACATAAAAATTTCATAAAAGAGTCTAGTCCAACCCGATCTCTATAAGTAACTTACAATTAAAATTCAATAATTACTCTAATTAGTTAATTTTTATACAAATTTCATGGTATTTGTAATTTATCAAAATTATAAAATTTTTGCATTTATTTAAGCTAATTTAATAGGGAAATATAATAATTATTTTGTGTCTATTACTATGATTTTAAAACAACTATACAAATTTATTTTCATTCAAACATTAAATAATTTATTTAGAATTTATATAATTGTTAAAAAATTTTAAAATATGGAATCATGGGCTTGACTAATTATGAAAATTTTATGATGGTTAAGTTTATATGTAAAAGCGAGGCCTATATTATGGGTTGAATTAGGCGTTTAAGATCTTTTTTTTTATTTTAAATTTAATGAAATTTGACTAAGATAAGTTCATATTAATTGAATTTGACTAGGTTAAGTCTTTCTAAGTACATTTCTATTTGCAATATAATTTGCATAATTTATAAAAATAAAATTATCTGAAATTTTAGTTTTCTGCCTTAAGAAAAAAAAAATAGCATGCTATTCATATTTGTTCTAATAGACTAAATGGAAAAATAGTTATAATACTCTTTGCCATAGAAAGTTTGTTGAAGAAAATAAACTGTAAGACTTTTGTAAAAAATCTGAAAAAGGAAAATGTGATCAAAGAGGCAATCATTAAATTGTGAATGACAAAGCGAATGGTCTTAACTGGCTCTTAGTAAACTTTTTTTTTATAATTTGAATATTAAAATTTGTAATTATTATCATTTAAACATATAGCAGGTAAATAAATAGGTACTTGTAGACCTATAAATTACATGCTTTAAAAAAAATCTTTTGAAGAGATAATAACTTAAAATCAAATTATGCATTCAATCAAACTAACATTAATAAATGTAACGTGTCTCTTAGCAACTTTCATAAGATTTATTAGACAAAACCCCCTAACTATCAACTTTTTTTCATAATGATATCAAGGACTACATGCTGAAATGTCATAGCATAAAAGGAGTTTTATTCTTTACAGTCCAAATCTTACTAATTGAAAACTTGCTAGTGATTTTGAAGTTTTGGTCAATACAAAACCAAAGGTAGGTCTAGCACATGTATTCATACTATTTTAAAATATGCAAGCCTCTAAATTATAATGTGCATGTATTTAGGTCTTGTGGTAATATGCAAACTTTGGTATTGTGATTTGAAGTAATTCAGGAACAAGATTGCTTCATGCAGTTTGCTTTAATTCCTTATCATGTTGGGTACTATACATTATTTGATTTTAAAATAGGCCTCAACAACATTGTAGTCACAATTACTCACGCAAGCATTTAATATTGAATGTATTTAGGTAATACATGCTACTACTTTAAACAAAATTACCATAATTGTGTACTAAGAATATGAAACAACTAATAGTAAAAGCTAAAATTATCGTATCAATTCATATTGGAGACTCAAATTAATAACTTATTTAAAGTCGTAAATCTCTTACTGAATTAGAAGCCTCATTAATAAAGAATGCCAAAATATTGATTTGTGAAAAATATTTCATAAGAGCACAAAAGTACAAACAAAATTTAAACCTAATAACATTCAAGATTAGGTATATTTTAGTTCTGTAAATTCTTAATTATTTCCCATCTATACACTAAGAAGAAGTACTAGACATTACAGATATACAATATTAATTTTAAAAACCAATCCAATAAAAAGACTTACTTCATTAAATATCAAATTCTTAATAGTTTTTAGATCTCCTTGATTGCCAATTTAGGTCATATCTCTCATATAAATTTGATTTGGAATAGAGAAAAGAAAAATTAGAACAAAAACAAACTTGTAGCTTTTGAAGCCTTAAGCCATGAATGGTATTGTTAGCAATCTCTCTATTTATATAAACCAATATAGTTATTTCTTAACCGAAAAAAAAGATCTAAAAATTATCATTTAATTTTTAATTTTTTCAAAAAGACTTAAGATCTTGAAGAATAATAATGACTTAGAGAGAGAGAGAGAGAGGAAAGATGGAACTTATCTCCAATCTTGGAGATAAATTGCAAGGAACCTTAAGCTAATGCTTAAACTACCACTCTTATAAGTAAGGAGATGGAATCTATGAAAGATTTTGTTACTATTACTAGAAGAAAATCAAGAAAAAAAAAAAGGATCAAGGGCACTAGCTCTAACCCTCCTTTATCATGAATATCCTAATATAGAATGTCATAGGGCTAAATAACCTTAAGAAATAAGCCAATGCTTTGAGATTATCTTCTTTTATTAAAACCTACATTGGATCCAAACTAATTGAAAAATTTGTAAAAATCCTATATTCTTTAATAGTAGGTGGACAACTATCAAAAATCGTTATGCTTGTCATTATAAAAGAATTGTGTTTATATATGACAAAGAAAAGATGAAAGTCCTGAGCATAATAATTACTAATCAATTATTGCACCTAGAGTTATTGTTGTTAGAAAGCTATATTTCCATACATGTTTCTCTTATATATACAGAACTTTCCTTTTCAAAGGGAGGCTCTATAGAGGAGACTGCAAGATGTTTATCTAATATATAAGGTCCTTAGCTAGTGATGGGGACTTTAATTGTATCTGACATCAACATGAGGTTGAAAAATATATAAATTATATGAATTTTAAAAATGAATTAGTAGCATTCAAGTAACTAATCTAAAGATAAGGGATAATATTTTACCTAGAATAACAAGCAAGAAGAAAATCATTAAATCAAGAAAAATCTAGATAGGGCCATGGTAAGCTCCCAATAGATTGCTTATTTTACAGATAAAAAATAGCCAGATGATATTTGATAATCATCGATTTTCTGATCATAATCTAATTTTCATTGACATAGGAGCTCTTACAAAGAAACTTCAGCTCCTCTTCATATTTAACAATTAATTAGCAGAAGATGAGGGATTTGAATATACTATAATTAAAGGGCTTAACCATACATTTAAAGGATCGACTGCTTTCATTTGCAATATAAAGATTAAGAAGAATAAAGAGTAACTTAAAGCACTTAACCTAGCTAAATATAGAAACCTTTAGTTTATCATATCTAAAAAGCAAAGAAATATTATCACAAATCTAACTCCCCTTTTATACAGATCCACTTAATACTATCTTATAAAAAGAGGAAAAGAAAGTTATCTCAAATTGTGATATGGCTGTGGAAGCCAGCCACTCTTTAATTAAGCAAGGATCCTATGTATAATGGTTAAATGATGGGGATAGGATCACCTCATTCTTTTACGGATCAATTCAGGCAAGGGAAATCATTAATAAAATCACATGCATACAAAGAGAGTATGGTTCTATGGTTCACTCTCAGGTAGAATTCATGCAAGAGGCATTGAACTTTTTCTCAAATTCTTTATAGTATTGCAATCTCTTTAAAATGATCTCAAACCTTGCTAGAATCCTTCAATCATAGAAGATTCCAAAACTCGATATGAATATGGTCAAACCTTCAGCCTTGTTGATGTGGATAAAGAAGTCTTTAGGTTAAAACTTAATAAGACACCATACCCCGATAGGTTAAATGCACATTTCTTTAAAAAAATCATGTCACCTTATTAAGCATAAGGTCATAAAATTTGTCTTGGAATTCTATAGTAAAGGATATAAGTTGAAAGAATTTAATAAGACCTTTATAACTCTAGTCCATAAGTTACAAAACCACACCTATATGAAGGAATATAGACCTATTTCTTATTACAATAGAACCTATAAAATTATCTTTAAACTCCTTGTGATAAGAATCAAGCTAAATCTTTGATCAAAATAACAAAATACTAGAGTAATATTTTACTTGCTCAAGAAAATTTTCAAGAATTACTATAGGAAAGGATCAAGCAAAAATTATTCAATCAAGGTGGGTCTTCATAAAGTATATGACTCCATCAGTTAGAATTTAATCATCAAAACAATGCCATTTGGATTCAAATAAAGTACTGGCATTGGATTAAACAATGTATAACAATAGCCTTTTATAGCATTCTTGTTAATGGTGCCCCTGCTAGATTGATCAAAGGACTAAAAAGAATTATGGAAGGGGATCCTTTATGCCCTTACCTCTTCACACCTACAATGAAAATGTTATCAAGGGCCTTAAATCATGTAATCAAAATAGAAAATAATTTCAAATTCCATAACAAATGTAAAAGACTTAAGCTCATTTGGTTCATCTTTCTGTTTTTGTTCTCTATTTCTGTTTTTATGTATTTTCATCAGTTTTGTGAGTAATTTTTTTTTGTTTTATGCATTTCTTTAGTTTCAATGTTTTTTGTGTGTTTTTTTCAGTTTCTGTTTTTTTTTTCAGTTTCAATGTTTAGAATAATAAATATAGAAAACCATTACAAACAGACCCTTGATATCTATATCTTAGTTTTTACTAATGATTTAATTTTATTGTCAAGTACAGACACTCACTCCATCACAATTGTAATGACTATACTAGAAATTTTCAAAATATTTTCAAGTTTAACAATGAACAATGCCACAAGTCATGTCTTTCTATCTTATTATATAAACCATCTAGTAAGTCAATTATCAAGTTTGACAAGATATGAGGTGAAACAACTTCCTTTTACTTATCTTGAAGTCCCTGTATCACATAAGAGACCAACATATGAAGAATTCCTACCACTTATATCTAGAATTTAACAGAGGATTGATAATTGGTGCAATAAAACCATATCATTTTCAAGTAAAGTCCATTTAGTAAACTGAATTTTAAACTCTCTACATATCTATTAGATAAGTCACATTATACTCCCAAAGAGATTTATTAAAATGATAGAGAAGATATTTAAAACTTTCGTATGGAAAGGGAGGTCAAGTAGCCCATATACTGGTAAGATTGGCTAGAAAAAAGTATGCTTTCCAAAAGATGAAGGAGGGCTTAACATCCATTCCTTAAAGCTAAGTCATAAAGTGTTGATGACAAAGAGAATATGGAGGCCTTTGGTGCATAAGGAACCTTTATGGGTCAAGTGGATCCAGTCCTAGTACCTAAGAGCCTAAAGTTGGTGGACATGTGCTCCTAAAACCAACCATTCCTAGATAAAAATAAATTTGCAAGATGGAGGCATTAACACCAATTTTTGGGTAGACAATTGGATTACAGTAGGACCTTTGAACCTTACAAATAACCTTTCTCACCTTAGGTGCATTATCCCTCTAATGGCACAGGTAGGTCAAGTAATCTATGAGAATAAATTCAAACTCAACCAAAGAGTTATGGACAAATTGAAAATCATTATGTCATACCATTCATCCTCACTATAAATAGAGATGCTATCATTTAGCTAAGTCACCAATCAATTATTTATTCCGATCACTCCTGAAAAGAATCTAAAGGGATAAGGCCCCTAAGATGCCATAGCATAGGCTAGTGTGGTGCTCAAAGGCTATACCAAGATATTTCTTCATCTTGGGGTTAGCTGTTAACTCTGAACTATCCACTTGTGATAGATTGCATGACAACTATTCATGAGGAATATATAAAATATGCTTATTAGCTCAAGAAACTCATGAAAACTTATTCTTTGAATGCAACTATGCAGCACACTTATGGATGGGAGTTCTCTAGAAATTTTCATCAAGCCATTCATTCTCTTGATGGGAAGAGATCCAAAGTTGGATCATTTGATGATGATGGATAAATAAGGATTAGAAGGAGGCATTTATGATTGTTTTTGGTAAGCTAGTATATGACATTTGGAAAGAAAGTGAAGTGTGCAAAGTGTACCTAAGTTTTAAATAAATATAAACCATAGAATCCCATATAACATATACTAAACCACACTAATAGGTAAGTGTACCTATCATAATGTAGTATAGATAATTTAATTCCAAATTATAGATCCATGGGGACTGCAATTACTAGATAATTCCTATCCTTGCTATCTAACATATTCAATAGTTGAATGATTGATTTTTTAAATGAAAATGAACAAAATATTAAAGACAATTCTAAAGATAAACTCATAAGAATTACCAAACAATAATGAAGTTAGGATCTAAATACTTGATCCCATAAGATGTATTTATATCTATCACCCAAACTTGAACTAATATATTCTAAAATTTGTCTTAGACTGTAGGCCCCTTTAATTAAATCACACCCTCTCTTGATTTTTGTAATTCTATTCAAATTGATAAGACAAATGAAAATTCTCTTTATCTCAAAATATCAATTAAATGCATTAATCTGCTATATGGAAACCATTTATTAAACTAAGAGAGGTTTCACTTTATTTTAGTAATGACAAAACAAACTCTATTAATAATGCTTGTGTGTCGTAAGTGTGTTGAAAGATAGGTTGGATAAAGCTCAAGTTTGATCACTCAAAGAATCTTAAAGTGGAAAATAGAATTTTATAAAGAGTCAAAGCTTAAAGAAGAAATTTAGTTTAAAATAGTTTTACTTATGTTCCTTTTAAGTGTAAAATGGAATTTTATAAAGACTCAAAGCTTGAAGAAGAAATTTAGTTTAAAATAAGTTTACCTATGCTCCTTTTAAGTGTAAGCTTTGATTAATTTTATTTTGGTGGTTTAATAGGCTTATGCTTGCTCAGTCATGCATACATAATTTAGAAAATTCATATAGGTACATAATCAAGAGGTTTTGTATGATTGATGTGATTGCACGTATGTAAACTGCTTGATAAATGTTCTAATTGATTAAGAATGCATAAGTTAGATAATTAGTATGACTGCATTAAGTATAAAATTTGATTGGGTTGGTTTAATTTTGTTTTGGATTTAAGCTTAATTGTTTAAAGGGCCTAAATGTTGTTTTTAATAATCTGCTTAGATTGGTCGACCGAATGGTCAATAACAATCGATCGAATACCAGCCTTTTGGCAATTGGTCGACCGAACCTTGCCTATCATTCAACCGAATGATAAGAGAATAAAGAGTAAAATAAAGATTCAATAGATTACACAATGGTAACTTAATTAATCCTTTGTAACGTTATTATATCTGTAGGACAACGAATATAAAGATCACTAAATAATGGCTAGAAATATATAATAGTGTGTAAATAAAGTGTTTTTATATGTTTTATACATAATAGAGTTAAGAAAAATATTTTTGAGAGCAAAATGTTAAATAAAAGTGAAGTTTTCATCACTTTATTTTTACTCAAGCAATTCGAGAGTTCTATGTTTTCTTTTTGTGTAGTATAGATTTAAGTGAAGCATTTAGATTTGGTTGATTGTGCATTCATCCTTTTAGCCTCTTTTACACACCAGGTAAAATTGAGTAAATCGTAATTTTTGTTATATTATTCTTGTGAGGATTGAGAGATTATTATTCAACCTTAGAAAAAGAATTCATTGAAAGGTTATCCTTGAGGCTTGGAAATGATTTCAAGATCCAAAGTTATACCATTTGTTAATTTAGTACAATCATCTTAGCAAGTGGTGTTGAGAACTAGACGTAGGGGCAAGTGGACAGCTCTAAACTTGTATAAATCTGATGTATTTCTTCTTCCCTTACTCTTTATTTTTTACACATTTATCTTATTGAGTTGATTGTTTATTTTGGAAAATTAGTTATAAGCTTCCACATTCCTTTCATCTTGTTTAGAGAAATCATTTTAAATCCTAATTCACCCCTTAGGTGCCGTACAAACTTAACAATTGGTATCATAGCCTAGGCTTCACGTTGTATTAATTTCAATAAATTAGTAAGTAAATATTTTATGGCACACATGATGTATAAATTTGCTCCTTCTTCTAGTCGTGAAGGTCAAAGAACTTATAGAACTCCTTACTTCGATGGAAACAATTATTTGTATTGGAAAACTAGGATGAGACATTACTTGAGGATTGAAAGCATAGATCTATGGCTTATTATTTCAGAAAAAGGCCACCTTTCCTTCCAAACTCATAGGTAACAAAATTGCCCTTAAGAAAGATAACGAGCTAAGTATCAAAGAAAAGAAATTAGCTTATTTAAATAGTAAGGCCATGCATATTTTGTTTTATGCTCTAGGTATAGAAGATTTTAATAGAATTTCTATTTGTGAAACTACCTATGATATTTGGCATACGTTGTGGATCACACGTGAAGGAACAAATCAGGTAAAGGAGACTAAAATAAACATGTTAAATCTTCAATTTGAATTGTTTAAAATGACAGATGATGAAAATATCTCTACTATACTCATTTTAACAATGTCATTAGTGCTTTATAAGGTCTAGGTAAGACCTATTCAAATGTTGAGTTTGATAGGAAAATCCTAAGGTCTTTACGGAAGTCATGGGAGCCTAAAGTGACAGCAATCTAATAAGTGAAAGATCTCAAGGCCCTATCCCTCAATGAGCTCAATGGATTGGTACTTACACATGAAATGATGTTGAAAGATACGCAAGAAGAAGACACCACACCCAAAAAACAAGAACATAACATTCAAATATGCAAGAACGGAAGATAGCAAAAATGAAGAATCATCATATGGAAGTGGTGAAGAAGAATCTATTGCACACTCATTACAAGAGTCTTAAGAAAGCTTATACTAACAAAAACTCCAATCCAAAGGAGAGAAACTATGTATCCATCTAAAAATAAATTTGCTAATGTAACTTGTTTCGAGTGTAGTGAAAAAAGGTTATTTGAAGATGCATTCCCCAAAACTCCAAGAAGACAAAAAGAAAGAAAATAAAGAAAATAAGGACTTAAAGAAGAAAACTTTTAAAGTGGCATGGAGTGAATCAAGTGACTCCAAAAAGGAAGAAGTCACAAATATGTGTTTTATAGCTTACAATGAGGTAAGTGTTTCTCACCCAAATGATGGTTGTGAAGTTGAATATACGTATAAGGAACTTGTAGAATTCATAAAAGACTTAGCCAAGAAAAAACAAGAAATTGCATGACAAAAATGAGGAATCCATGAAATGATTAATGAATATAAATTGGAAAATGAAGGACTTAGAAAAGATCTAGATTTAATGAACAAAGATAACGATGAATTAATAAATGAAAATATCACCTTAAACAAAGAAGTAAAATCCCTTAAGGAATCGCTAACAAAATTTACAAATGGAAAAGAAAAGCTAGAAACTATGATGAGTGATAAAAAAAAGTGATGATGATAAACATGGCTTAAGATATAAAAATGGTGCATCATCTAGTAAGATTGTTTTTATAAGGGGAAATAATTTGGAAGATGAAATTTCTAAGGTTATACATAATGCATCTTCAAGTAAACATCAAACCGAGCATCAGGCATTCATATATTCTCAAAAGAATAGAAGTTATTTGCATCATCAAAGAACCTTTAATCAATTGAGACAAAACTTTTGTAAAAGGTTCTATTATGGTTATAAGCCTAGAAATACATATAGAACTTTTGCTCCACTATTTTGGTCATATTGTCAAAGGTATGGTCATGTTAAATGTTTTTTCTATGATCGATTAAGAAATGTGACTACCTTACAAATGATCACGAAAGGTTTAAAACTAGCACACAAGGATCCAAAATGATAACGGTACCAAAAGCTCGTTAAATATCTATCTTTGTAGGTACCTTCAAAGAATGATAAAGAATAAACCACCATTGTTGAATCAAGTAAGAAATCAAAATAAGAAAAACGGTGAAATACAATAGCTACCCCACTATTACTTTAAATATACGTGAAAATATGAAAATTTTGTGATAATTATCTTGAATAATTGGGTTTATTTTTAGTGAAAAGACCTGGATATGTTAAATGATCTCTGATTTACATGTCCACATTGGTGATTCTTCAATCGACTGAATAGACCAAGGTTAACCTATTATCGATTGTCGATAGGCCTTAATCTGTCGATCAATGTTTAAAATATATTAGGTTTTAAATTCTGTCTTCCTTTTTTTTTTTTGGTGGACTCTTCTCTCTCTCTCTCTCTCTCTCTCTCTCTCTCTCTTCTACCATCACCGTCATCTCCCCAAGCTTTCTTCCTCCTCTTTATTGATTTTTTTTAGCCTCTAAAGT
Organism: Pinacopodium congolense; assembly: GCA_028565735.1. Taxonomy (NCBI): domain Eukaryota; kingdom Viridiplantae; phylum Streptophyta; class Magnoliopsida; order Malpighiales; family Erythroxylaceae; genus Pinacopodium; species Pinacopodium congolense. Next base: position 17,122,885 of record JAOXYD010000002.1, on the reverse strand, counting down.
TGTTTTTTAGGCTTGCCAAAGCCTTCTTTAACCTCCTTCTCTCTTGAAACCCACTCTGTTTGTCTCCGAGAGCCCCCCTAGTTGCCACCGCTACTTTTGCCTATGTCTCCCTCTCCAATGAACTTTTTGGCCTCTCTGAAGCTATCTTCTTATAACTAGTAACCTTCTAGCCTCTTGCCCTTTGCTAATTTACTTTAATTACATTGAATTTTTTTCAATTGTTAAAGTTCTTGCATTCTAAGGTTTATAGAATTGGGGTTTTATGTTCAATTGAGAAATTTGCTTGATTTGTTTATGTTTATGTTTTCATGAAATTAAAAGCATAATTAAGGTTATAGGACATCCAATTGCATATGTATGCTTTTAATTTCAATTTTTTCCAATTTCAAGTTTTTATCCAAAATTTTGACTAAATTATGTGATTATTTCATAAAATTGATTCTTTGAAAACTTAATTAGATGCCTAATTAAGGGTTTTTTTTCACTCAATTGCATTTGTATATGCCTAAATTTGATTTTCCCTAATTTCAGTTTTGATATTTAATGGTTATTTAATTTTCTTATCAAATTAATTAATTTTTAGTGGAACTGATTAAGAATTCAAGTAAAAATTAATATAAGATAGTTGTTCAATCAATTTCACTCAATTATCCTAAATTTTTGTTTTCCCAATTTTAGATATGGTATCTAGGATTTATCCAAAAATTTGTAGTCAAAATAATTTATTTTCATTACCCTTTTGAAATTTCAAGTTTAATTAAAGCTTTTGTTAAACTAATTTCATTTATTTTTGTCATTTCTGATTTTTTCCAAATTTTATCTTTGGTCTTTTAAATTTCTTTTATCATTTAAAATTTGCTATTATTTATAACTGTATAAAGTTTTTAATTGTTTAATTAGTTTGATTATTCCTTCAATTGGATCTAATTTGATAAAAGTTATTTTTTTTCTTAATCCTTGTCTTTAAAGAAAACTTTTTAATAAATTCTAACTTGATTAGAGTCTTTAGAAATTTTAAACTAATGTTTTAGTAGATGGTTGATTAGATTTATCAAGGTCTACTTTTTCCTTTGAATTTTGCTCAAGTCCTACATGTTTTACTTCATATTATGCATACATATAGGAGCATGTTAGCCTTTACATTTTTTTTCTTTTAGTCATCTATGCTCTTGCATTCATATAGGTTGTGTTATTGACCTTAGACAAGGAGATAATCCATTTGCTTTATCCTTTCCTAGAGTGTTCTTAAGTGTTTGTAGCTATTCTTAGATCTCTTTCTAGTTCTTATATCCTCCATTTTTTTAAACTCCTACTATGATTAGGACTCGAGATGGTAGCGCCTATAGGAGTAGAAGATCCCAAGCCCATCAATAGGATGACTTCTTAAATGTTGATTCTGACCAATTTCAAGATTATGCCCTTAAAAAGCTTTCAGAAAATCGTGTCATTATTCCCACATAAATAGATATGTTTACAAAAAATGGGCTTGTGCAATGTTTCATTGATCAAGGGTAGAAGACTATCCTCACTCTTTCTTATGAAAATTGTCTTATTGCTATTAGGCTTTTCTATTGCAACCTTATAGAGGTTAAAGAAAATGATGAGTATATCCTCTTGTTTAAAGTAAAAAATGTGTCGATCCGTATTATTAGAGACTTAATCAACACTATCATAGAGATTCCTATTCCCCCTAGTTTTTTTCTCACTATGATGTCTAAATTTAGTAATACCCCTCACACCCTAGCAAAGAGAGTTAAAACCATCTTTGAATAAAAAAGTGAAGAAAGCATTATTAAAAAACAAGAGAAGTTAGGAACTTGAGTGTCATTCCTAAATTCCACCATCTTTTTGTCAAATACAACTTCCTTTCCTAGTGGTCATTATAATAACCTAGATTATGATGACCTTTGGTTACTCTCAACCTTTATGCTCAGTGAGAAAATCCATTTGGGTAATTTCATCTTACATAACATGATCCATTTTGTTTGGTCCAAAAAAAAAGGGCTAACATATTCCTTATTCTCTTATACTTGGCCACATCTTTAAACATTTTCAAATCCTTCTCATGGAAGATGATTTTGAGAGCAACTCTTTCTTTAATCAAAACTCTTTAAAGTGCATGGGTTTTCAACCTATGGATAGTCACATGACTCGATCTCATTAGTGCTAGCGACCTTTAGCCAACCCCACACTTCATGATGATCAACAGTAGCAGCGTTCTACTACTCCTATTCTTCAAGTTGATGATGATGCTAATCCTACTCTTCATTGTGGTGACATCACTCTTCGTAGAGATATTGAGCTGATTCAGAGTCATACTGATCTCATGCTTATAGATGACGATGAGGGTATCCTTACATCTATTCATGGTATTTTTGTTGGACATCCATCTATTTCTTTTGACTTTGAGATTGCTTCCTTTAATTTCAAGCTTGATTAGTTGACGAGTAAGGTGGATGTGCACATTGCTTTACTTCACAAACATAACACTTTACTTCGCGAACTTCTCTCCCGGCTTCCTTCTCAAGTTCCATCAGATCTTTCATAGCACTATCTATTGTTTTATTTGACCTTTGTTATATTTTTTATATTATTATTGTATGACTTTTTCACTCATTTATGTCATTGAATCCTTCGTATAAAGGTTTTTGGCTTATAATTCTCTTCGTATGATATTCTTTGCGATTTAATTTGATTACCTAATGCCATTTGCCAAGCCATATTGATTGATATGTTTAGATAAGTCATTGGTATAATATTTTGGTGATTCCAAAAAGGGGGAGATGATTATGTGATATTATATTACAAAATATGTGTAAAATTATGTTTTCTTTAGGGATAGTGTATATTTTCTTTTATTTATGGGCAGTTTATATTTTCTTTTATGTAGGGAGAGTGTATATTTTCTTAAATGTATAAATTGAGGGGGATTAATGTTTTACAATTGTATAATTTTGAAGTTTGTTTGTTTTTAAAATTGAAACTATGATGGATTGATTATAAAATTGCTACTCCTTAATTCTACGTTCATTAATTGTTTGATGTAATGTTTATATTATGTTTATAATATTACTTGGTTTTATTATCACCCAAAAGGGGGAGATTGTTGAACCAAGTGAGGTTCCACTGTATTTTGGTACTGATAAAACAAACTCTATTATTAATACTTGTGTTCGTAAGTATGTTGAAATATAGGTTGGACAAAGCTCAAGTTTGATCACTCAAAGAATCTCAAAGTGAAAAATATAATTTTATGAAGACTCAAAACTTAAAGAAGAAATTTATTTTTAAATAGGTTCACTTCTGTTCCTTTTAAGTGTAAGCTTCACTTAATTTTATTTTGGTGGTTTAAGAGGTTTATTATTTTTCATTCATGCATACTTAATTTAGAAAATTCATATAGGTATATAATCAAGAGGTTTTGTATGATTGGTGTGATTGCATGTGATTAAATCTCTTGATAAATGTTCTAATTGATTAAGAAATCGTAAGTTAGATAATTAGTATGATTTTATTAAGTATAAAATTGGAATGGATTGGTTTGCTTTTGTTTTGGATTTAGGCTTAATTGTTTAAAGGGCTCATATTTTGCTTTTGCTGATCTGCTTAGATCGATCGACAGAATAGTGAACAACAATCGACTGAATACCAGCCTTTTGACAATTGGTGAATTGAATCTTGCCTATCAGTCAACCGAATGATAAAAGAATAAAGAGTAAAATTAGGATTTGACATATTACACAACATTAACTTAATTAATCCTTTGTAATGTTATTATATCTGTTGGATAACAAATATAAAGATCGTTAAACATCAACTAGAATATATATATATATATATATATATAAGTATATAAATAGAGTGTTTTATGCATGTTATACATAGTAGAGTTAGAAAGCAAAACATTGATTAAAAGTGAAGTGTTCATCAGTTTATTTTTATTTAAGCAACTCGAGAGTTCTGTGTTTTCTTTTTGTGGGGTATAGCTTTGAGTGAGGCATTTAGATTTGTTTCATTGTGCATTCATCCTTCTAGCCTCTTTTATACACTAAGTAAAATTAAGTGAAGCGTAATTCTTGTTATATTATTCGTGTGAGGATTAAGAGTTTATTTTTTAGCCTTAGAAAAAGAATTCATTGAAAGGTTATCTTGAGCCTTGAAAAGAACTATAAGATCAAAACGTTGTATTCTTTGTTGATTTAGTATAGTCATTTCAACAATTGGTGTTGGGAACTAGACGTAGGGGCAAGTAGACAACTTAGAACTAGTATATCTTTTCTTCCCTTACTTTTTATTTTTTTTACGTATTTATCTTATTGATTTGATTGTTTGTTTTGGTAAATTAGTTATAAGCTTCCACATTCTTTTTGTTTTTTTAGAGAAATCATTTTAAATCCTAATTCATCCCCACCTTCTTAGGTGCCATACAAACCTAACACTATTATTTTGATTAAGTTCACATCTAATTTGGACATCGTATGTAAGCCTATCTCTAGGTCTCTATGCAAGATGCATCATTCATATATTAATCTAATTATATATATGATTTTTAATCTAAACATATAGAATCACACCAATAGAATTGAAGTTTATGTTCATATAATAATAAAAAATCAATGTCATTAACTCTATTAATGAACCCAATACAAAACTAGAAATTCAATGCTAATTCATGGGATAATTAAATACCACATGCTAGGATTCATACCAGTCTAAATAATACAAGAGAGTTAGTTCCTAAACCTCATAAAAATAACAACAAAAATCATATAAAGAGAAGGGATAAAGAAGCTCATGGTGAATACTCTTAAATCTTTTGACTTTTTAATGATTCTTGTTACAAAATCCAATATTAATCTTCAATTCTATACATTGTGATCTAACTTTATCTTTCAATTTTGAAATGACTTGTGGACATTTGAGGCATTTCTCCACAGTCCAAGTTGCAAAATTTCTCAAGAAAAGGTATAAAATTGAAATAAAAATGCAAGAGGCTCAATATTACACATACCCTAGTTCATAATTGTAAGCCTTGGCGTGAAACCTATTACACTCCATAACTCCATAAATCATGGCCAGGTTCATGGTCATGAATATGATGGTTTGGCTTCTCTTGGTATTTTTGTGATGCACTCTTCTCTATTCATCCTATGGCCTTGATATTTAATGTGAAACCTCCTAACTTAATACCCTTACTCTTTAAAATAATTTCACATCTCTTCTAACTCTAAAAGTGCCTCCAATTTCTCACTAAAGTCTTATAAAAATATGGACATACATTGAAAACTGCATAAGCAACATCTTATTCAAGAATTAACCAAATATGCATACAAATTACATATAATTGCCCCTTAAACTTAAGATAATCATTAATAAATCATACCTAAAAGATGTATAATTTAGATACTATCAAATACCCCCCATACTTGAACTGTTGCTTATATTCAAGCAACAATTTAAGCACTCCACTCAAAGGAATCTCAATCAGAAGTTGAATGTTAGATGAATATAAACAAATATCAATTAATGTCTTTGATCTACTGCACACCTCAAATCTCTATCATGATAAAAAAAAACGTTGTTATCACATACCAAATACACAATTAGTAAAGAGATAACCCTTTATGCATAATATCAAGCATCTATATAGTTTTATATAGATTATGATGCAAGATTTGTCAAAGATGTTCCAAAGAAAAACAAAACACAATTTAATTTACACACTAGAGCAATTTTTTAGGATTCACCTCTTCTTTTGACACGAGGGTAAACACCTTGTCATGAATGACCCCCGATTACTCAAATCAGTTACTCCATTTAACTTATTTGAGTTGTCATCTAACTTTTTGATACAAAGGTAAATATTTTATTATAAACACCCCTAATTACTTATAGTCCATTCCAAGTGATTGAAAATTTAAAGAAATCAATCAAAGCTTGTTTTTCTATTACTTGAATAACACTACCTAATACAAACTTTCTAAATAATTAGATCAAGAGGGATAAATAACAAAAAAAAAATTAAAAGGATGTAAAACTAAATCCTACCAATTCAAATGTTAAAACATGCATAATGAAATAACTTAAAAACTAAATCTAATTAAAAGAAACAAAGAAAAAAAATAATCAAACTTGGTTGCAAAGTTATGTTTATATACACATCCATCAAGCATCCTTTGAGAGATGTGATTGTGATAAAGAAGCATAAACCCCCTCCACATAGTTTGTTATTAACACTAAAACGAGTGTAAATAAACCATACTCATTCCCATCAGTTATAAGCCATAAGCTATACAATCATTTATACACACTTCCATGAACATTTAATAGATAATTTCAATAAAAGCACTAAGTCATGTAATGTGTTCTATAATTATTCAAATCTAAAGCTTATGAAATATTTAGGAATCATCAACAATCTAACACCAAGTATAGGAGTAGCGTGCTAAATTCATCATTGAAGAGTAATAAGGAAGATAATGAGGTGTATATAGATCATAATCAACATATACCCTCTTTAAGCTCCTATGACATTAGAAATCCTAATTAAAAACATTACATGCCATCCATAATCAATTCAAACAATAATGATCATTAATCCCAATTCTTTAAACACTCAAATAAATAATTATTACCAAAATTAGTTTCACAAGAATCACTCATAAACTATTCAACATCCACAAGTGGTTTTTAAAAGCATCAAGCATTTGTAATTGACAACTAACTCAAGTGAAGCATAAAAACCATAATTATTGCAACAATAAGTTTATAACTTCACCACTACAAGAAATTCCATAAAGGATGTCTCTCAAACAAAATTAAGTATATATGACATAAATTACCAACCAAATTTGATATGAAACTAAAGAAACATAAAAAAAAAACAACATGTAAATGTAATCTAATGAACGCATGTCAAAATGTAATCTTACGTGCAACAAGTTCTAAAAATCAAGACAAATAACAATAAAAAAGAATTAGATAGAGGTTGGGTTGCCTCTCAATAAGCGTTTCTTTAAGGTTTTTTTGCTGGACCTTAACGCTAGAGAATAATTATTCTCTTTTTTAATATATACCCTTGGTCGATTTATTTAAATACTAGATGGTTCAATGAAAATATTTGAGTTGCAATACCTACTAATTGATGTCTCTATTCACCTCCTTTAAACTATGTGGGGTACCTTGGAAATAGATCTTGATATCCAATCTCCTTCCTACAATTAGAAATTGTAATACCAAATAAAATCAAAGCATAAAGATACCTATTTTTCTTCCTTAATGACTGTATCATGAACATCTTCTTTCATTTCCTCATCCACATGGAGGGTCGACTCCCTCTCACTTATTGTTAATTCCATTATATCTCGCTCCCTTCGCTTAAATTCTATACTGGTAGGCACATTAGTTCACTCTTGTTCTACAATTAGTTCAACTAACTATTCGACTTATGTTGCCAAGTTATGTAGGGAAGACTCTATAGCTTTGAATCAAGATTCTGTTGTAGTTATAACCTTGACCAATAATTCTCTCATTCTTGATTCCTCTTTTAGTTGAATTAGATGCTTAACTTGTGTCGTTAAGTTGTGGATAGAGACCTCGATGTCTTTGAATCAAGCTTTTGACGCTTATATGATCTCCATTAATAACTCTCTCAACCTCGATTCTTCTTTTTGTTATTGATAATAATCTAATAAAGGCTACCCAAGATAAGTTATATCAGTCTATGATAAGTTGTAGTTATTGCTCTAATTGTTAGTGAGAATCATCCTAACTACTATCCACATGTCAATTGAAGTGCCTTAATCATCTTACCACTAGTAGCCGTACCATTGATTACCTCCCTATGCCGTTACGTCGACTACCTGTACTTCAAAACCTCATGCATAAGATTAATGAAAAGAGTGAAAAATGGTTAGTCTAACAAAGAGTAGAAATCCTTAATAATTTAAAATAGTCCTTAGCAATCGCCTACCTAAGCTTTAAATAAATATAATAAACCATACAAATAGGCGAGTGTACTTATCATAATATAATATGGCTAGTGTGAGTACAAGTTGTCGATCTACGAGGATTGTGATTACTAGATAATTCTTATCCTTGCTATCTAACTTAATCAATAGTTAATTAATTGATTTATTAATGAAAAAAATGAAATACTAAAGACAAATCCAAAGAAAAATTCACAAGAATCACCAAGCAATAATAAAGTAGGGATCTAGATAGTTAATCCCCTAAGAGGTATTTGTATATATCACTCAACCTTGAACTAATGGATTCTTTAGATTGTCTTAGACCATAGGTTTCCTAAATTAAATTACACTTTGTCTCGAGAGATGTAATTCTATTCAAATTAATAAATTAGGTGAAAGTTCTCTCAATATCAAAATATCAATTACATATATTAATATGTTTTATGGAACCAATTGTTTTGATGAAGTTCACATTTAAGCTGAACATCTCATGCAAACTTATCTCTAGGTCTTCATGCAAAATGTATGATTCAAGGATTGATCTAATCATATTTTTTTTTAATCTAAACCTATGCAATCAAACATTGAAATTCAAGTCTACATTCACATAACAATAAAAAAAAAACCAATGTTATTAACTTTATAAATAAATCCAATAAAAATTTAGAAATCTAATGACAATTCAAGGAAATAATGAAATACTACATCTTAGGTTTCATAACAATCTAAACCCCATAAGAGAATTAATTCCTTACCATCATAAAAATATCAACAACAATCATATAAAGAGAAGGGATAAAGAAGCTTATAGTGAATATTTTTTAATCTCTTGACTCCTTAATGATTCTAATGGCGAAATCCAATTTTAATCTTCATTTATATGTATTATGATTTAACTTTTCGTTCAATCTTGCTTAAAACTTGTATAAGATTGCTTTGGAATGACTTTTGGATCATTGAGGTGGCTCTCTATGTTCCAAGATGCAAAGGTCCTTAAGAAAAAAAAATCAAAAATTGAAATAAAAATGTTGGGGGCTCGATGTTGTTCACATCCTGACTCATAGCCATGACACAAGGCATGAAACCTACTGGACTCCATAACTCCACAAATCATTGTGAATCTTTTTAGTTTGGCCTCTCTTGGTATGTTCCTAATGCACTCTTCTTTGTTCATCTTATGACCTTGATATTTTTTGTGAAACCTTCTAACTTAATACCCTTGCTCCTCAAATTTACTTCACATCTATTTTAGGTTTAAAAATGTAGCCAATTGCTCATCCAAGTCTTGTAAAAACATGAACATACATTGAAAACCCCATAAGCAACATCTTATTTAAGAATTAAACAACTATACAAATTATATGAAATTTGCCCTCAAACATAAGATAATAATCAATAAAATATGTCTAAAAATTCATGATTAGGGTACTATCAGAAAGGAATTGCAAATTCTTTTAAGATAAAAGAAAATAAAACCAATAGCTATTTCAGGAATTAATGGAGCAATTAAAGGAGTACCTTCTTTTAAGGAATCTCTATATTCCTTTAATATAAAATAATAGGAATAAAGAGGACCTCAGCAATATTTACATTGTAAAATTGATGAAAAATGGCCAATGCTCTTACTTTAGAAACTAGTGGATCAACGAATTATAAGCAATAGAAGATAGTTGAGTGTTTCCACAATCAAACTAACTAATTTAGAGTAGGGGAAGTAATAAGGGGAGTTTCATTAACTTGATGTCATGACATAAATAAAATAAGGACCAAGACTTTAAAGTTGGTTGATATTTATAAATCCTTTGTTTTATTTACCAAGTTAGTTTATAGCTTGTAAAACCTCCATTTTGACTAATATCTTAATTATTTTCTTGAAAAAAACTTGTAATTGTGAATGAACATGAAAAATATCAATGTTACAGAAGATGACATTTTTATTTCAATTTGGGTCATTATTGAGGAGTACAAAAGTATATTATGCCTCAAAATAATATGGTCCAATTAATATTTGTTGACTTGAGGTTAGCCTACCATAGTATTTCTTATGAAATTTTTTTTCCTTATTGTATATTAATAATCAAAAGAATATTATACTATGAAACCTCGTTTATTTAGATTTTTTAAGAGTTTCTCTTAAGAACTTTGACGTAATTGCTATGAATGTGAATAAATTTGTAACCCTAATCTGTATTAAATCCATTTGTTATATGCCATGGGGCCTTATTTGTCAAAAATTTTAAATGAAACCCACATTGCCACGTAGACTTCACTTGAAATTTTAACCTTAAAACACAATAACCTTAAAATGGTTTGGGTTATAAAATTTTACATGACATATACGAGCGTTAGCTTGAAAAAACCAAAGGTCAAGTATTCGACCTATCTCGACTGCATAGGTTTTAGTTTTTTTTTTATTTAAATGGTGGCATTTTAAGTTTATCTTCTCTCTCTCTATCTCCAATCGTTTTAAGAGAGTTATAAGGAGAAAGGTCACACTCAACTTCCTCCACACCTTGTTTTCACACTCTTGATGATGTCAAAATAATTGTTAAAGAGAAGAAGATGATAATCCATTTTATTTTTTTTAAACTTTGCGTGTTTGATTATAGAGAAAAAAAAAAAAGAGCGATTAAAAATCCAACAGTAAAAAAGAAAATAAAACTTGGTTAGTTGAATATTTCTAGAGAAGGAAGGAGACTGATTAACCTCGTTCCTAGGAAGGGGACTGATTAATCTCATTGTTTCTCTTGACTTTCTTATTATTTTTTATGCTACAAATGATTACATAAAAGAGTCCGTAAGGAAAAAAACTAAAGTATATGTGGTTAGCATGTGGGTCAAACACCTGACCGTTGACCCTTAGTTATTTTACGCTAATGCTCCTCCGCTAAAGCTATCTATATAATATGTAAAATTTTATAATTTTAAAAAATTTGAAGGTTAAAGATTTTTTTTTGGTTAAAAATTCTAAGTGGAGTCTACATAATGCCAAATAGCATGTAATATAAGGACTATTCAAGGTCAAAGTTTTTTTTTAACATTTGTAAAATATTTAAAAATTTTAAAAATTTTAAAATGTTAAAATTTAATGTAAATATATATAATAAAAACGTTAGGATTGCGTATAGATACCAAAATTAAATCAAATAAAAATTAAATGAAGTTAAAATTTTGCATTTGCTTTAAGTTTGTTTTTTAATTAAAAGATGATTTTAAGGATAGTTCTCCAAGGTTGACCGTTCTGAACCAAAAGATAAGATTAACAACTAACAAGAATATTAAGAAGAAGAAGAAGAAACAAATAAAAAGAGAAGATTAATTAACTAATAACGATTCTCATATTAAATGGAAGTAAAACCAAATTGCTTAGCATGACCGAAATATCCTCCAGTCAAGTCACTATAAAGCTTCACTGTCTCTCTTATTTGTTCTCTCCATTTCATTTAACACAGCCACACTACAGACAGGTGAGGAGAGACAAAAGAGCAATGCAGTCTGCTATCTTACCTTATTCTTTTTCTACGCTTTTGGAGGCCAACCACAGGCCTTTTCTGGGTAACTTTCCTGCAACAAAGCCTACTTGTTCGTCTCTCAAGAAAAGAGCTTCTTTAGGTACTAGAGCTCTTCTGTCCACCTCCAGAGAAACTGTCTTAATGGACTTCCGTGAAAGCCGAGCTCTCAAGGTATTAAAAAACCTATATTTTCATTTTCTCCCCTCAAGTAAAATCTCTTCACTTGTTTAGCTAGTTTGATGTTTCATCGCTTCTGGGTCTTGGTAAGCATGTCCAACTCAATCAATATTTATGTGAACTATTGCGGTTTCTACTTTCGCTTTTCATTATGATTAGATGGGTCCATATAAAAATCCTAACGTGAAAAGAAGCACGAACACAAGCAGAGGATGTGAATTTGTAATTATAGAACAGCTGGAGAACTGGGTAAGAAATGCTATCTAAATATTGCAGTACAATAATGAAATGGCCCTAGACAAACAACAGGAGATGCGTGAATCTAATCAATTATGAACGTGCTCATGATGAAGTGGTTTTCAGTTTCGTTGGAGTGTCAGCCTACTAGTAACAATTAATAATTTTGGGAGCTTAAATTTCTTACTTTCTATTGCGTTCATCTGTTATTTTGGGTTATCTCTTAGTGGCCTCTTCAACTTTTTTCCCATTGTTTCCTTGCAGATTATTTCAGGTTTGCAGAATTTCAATAGAGACAGTGTTGCTTCAGTTGTCACTGCTGCAGACAAGGTTAACCCGACGTTATCTAATCTTATTGCCGACCTTTGTAGATTATCTTACCTGTATTCCATCAGATTTAATATAAACAATATACTAATTTATTTTTGAATCTCTAGATACTAGCTATATCTATCTTATTAACTCTGCCACTAATACTACCAAGTGCACCACAAGGATCATGATTAAGAACTTGTTGGAACTGAAATTGCATTGCATAAAGCTCCTAAGTAGAGATGCCTAGGAACTTGCAGTCGATTAATATCACACCCTAAGTAGAGATTTTATTTTACAAATAGAAGGTACGATACATGTATGAAAAGAACAAAATTTGAAGGCAATTGCTTCTGTTAGAGCTTGAAGGTTATTGTTAGTGGAGCTAATAGACATATCAGTAAGGGTAATTCTTGATCACTGTGATAGAAAACATTTTACTGATTATAAGAGAACTACCATTGATTACATCTTTTTTCCAAATAAGGCTTTGAGTCAAGTCATGTGAGTAACAGTTTGAAGTATTGAAAGAAATGGTTTCTGTTGATGAATATGCCAATTATTTGAAGAAATGCAATTTTTTTTTCACACATTCCGTTGATGTCCTTTTAAAAGACTTGCCTTTTGGAACATGTTTAATTGTAATTCTGGAAATGTACAGGGAGGAGCAACACATGTAGATATAGCTTGTGACCCAGAACTAGTGAAGCTTGCCATTAACTTAACATCCCTTCCCGTAACTTCTTTCTCTCTAGAAATATTTTCAGTTGTTATCTAGTTTGCCTTCTTTTATTATAACCAAGTATGGTTGTCTTAGTGGTTTACTAAAGGCAAACATAGACTTCTATTCTATTATCAGGTATGTGTATCTTCCGTGGATCCAGCAGCATTTCCAGCTGCTGTTGAAGCAGGAGCAATGATGGTTTGATCACAAACTCAGTTTCTACATCTTTATCAATAAATTTTAGAATCTAACCTTGACCTGGATTCTTTCGGAATGAAATGTTATGTTTACTTGAGGTAGATAAACGCAAAAGTCTTGACAAGCGTCATGGTCTATGCAGGTTGAAATTGGAAACTATGATTCATTTTATGATGCAGGAGTTGTTTTCTCTATGGAGCAGGTATGAGCAATTTCATCAATTACTGAATAATATATTTCGTTATTTTCAACTTAGCTTAGTTATAAACTATTTGTTAATGCAAATAAATGATTGCTCAAGTTGAGGATGGAACTTTGTTGATCAGTATACCCACCTTCAATTTTATCAGTCACTTTGGTGTGATTCAACACAAATAAATGGTCATGGGATAGCTCTTTGAACCAGTCTCAGGTGTGGAACACATGTAGGAGGAAACTAAAACAATCTAACTGAAGATTGATGTGTCTTCTACATTGATTTTCTACATATATACATTTGATACTTAAGAATTTATTAAGGCCTTGCTCCAGGATTTTATACAAGACCATTCATGAGAAAATTCTGTGTCTCCAGTGGCTTGAACATAGTTGCTAGAACTAATCCTGCCTCCTCTTTTCCAGACTAAGAAGTCTACTGTAAATCCAATTTGCAGCATCTAGTGTTTTTTTTAATTATGCTGTGTATATGGATCTCGACCATTTTTATAATCTTGTTGTTGTGACTCCTTTCTTATATTTGAACATGTTTTGCAGATAATAAATTTAACAAAGGAGAGTAAGAGAATTCTTCCTAATGTGACATTATCAGTTACTGTCCCTCACACACTAAGTCTTCATGACCAGGTAACAAATAGTCATTTCAATGAACAAAGTGATATGATTTGCAGTTAATTGTATATTTGGCATAAACTATACTGCGGGTAACATATAGGTGAAGCTGGCAGAGCTGCTGGAGCAAGAGGGTGTTGACATCATACAAACTGAAGGAGGGAAATGCTCTAATCCTTCGAAATCTGGTGTTCTTGGGTTGCTTGAGAAGGTATCCAGAGTATATTCACCAACACCAATAACCTTCATGGTTGCTCAGAACCATTGAGAATAGATTGTTAGGACTATATTTTGGAAATGTTGACAATTCTCTTGTTGCTTGACTAATGTTTACCTTTTGTTATTTACAGGCAATACCAACTTTAGCTGCAGCATATTCTATATCCAGAGCTGTGAAGATTCCAGTTTTGTGCTCATCTGGACTTAGTGCAGTTACAGCTCCATTGGCTATCACAGCAGGCGCTGCTGGTGTGGTATGATAAAAATTTCTCTAAATTTCTACTCTGAGTTTATGATATTCCCAAAATTAATCACGAATAAGTTGCACAGCCATTGAACATTGCGGAAATTGTGTTAGTTGAGTTAATTAAATCTTGTCATTAACGCCACTTTCACTACAGGGTGTTGGCTCTGCGGTTAACAAGCTTGACAATATAGTGGCAATGATAGCTGAGGTTAGAAGTATTGCAGACTCTATGAACATTGCAGCCAGACACACTACCTATGACAAAAAGGCTTTGAACTTGTAATTTAATACATGATGTTCTTTTAGAATTGTATATCGAAAGTTGACAACCTAGTATATGATGCTCAGCTAGGATGTTTAAACTTTCGCTTTTTTTACCACTCGGTGCATTCCGAATAGGATAAAGTGTAACGAGTAAATAATAGGATGCCGTATTCATCTTTGGCTAAATAAAGATGAGACATTATCAAGTAAAACTGTAAAAGCGATGAGGAAGATACTGCTTTCACCACTAGATTATTCAAGAATTTTCCAAGGAGAAAAAAGTTTCTTAAGCACTTCGAAGAGGGTAAGTTAATAATGCAAATAAATTAACATCATAAGTTTTGAATGTAGAAATCTAGTCGCACGAAGTCCCAATGTGAGGACAATTAAAAAGTATGTAATAAATGACAATAAGGAGAAGAGAGACAATAATAAAAAGGGAAAATTACAAAAAAAAATGCAGAATTTTAATGGATTTCACAATACTAGTCAGGATTTTTTAAAAATATCAATTAAATTCTTGAATTTTTTATTTCTTATCAAAATAATATATCGTTAACTATTTTGTTAAAGGTGTTAATGTGACTGACTTGTTAGGTTGAACTTTTGACATGTGTGTTACACATGACTTTTTAAGTCTCAAGTTCGATTTACAAAATCTACAATTATGTTAATTCCAAATCTTTGTTATAGTGATAGTAACATTGAATTGTCTTACAATGAATAGTTGAAGTTTTTGAAATTATGCTGATGAAAAGGAATAAACTATCTTTCAAAGTCAAAGAGACTTAAAGAGTATTTAGATATATGCATACGTAAAAATGAAAAGAAGAAGAGAGAATTATATAGGCTCAAAAGATTTAAAAGAGTTATTGTACTGTCATAAATTAGATACGTTAAATCATAAGAATGAAACATTAAATGAGGAGAATAATAGTTTTAATAACTCCTTGTAATGGCCAATGGAAGTGAAAAATTAAAAATCATGATAAGGGCATAAAGAATTCTAATAATAGGCATATGATTGGATAAACTTATTGGAGTGCATGCAAAATGAATACATTTATCAAAGGCAAACATTTTCATAGTGAAGAACCTTTGCCTGAAATCACAAAAAAGCATGATTCATTCTCATTTAAACATGGACATATATCATAGGCAATTCTTCATCATCTAGGCATTACTCAAAAGGCAGGTTTCATGCATTCATGTATGGTTCTGAATCTAGGTCTAGCTTTTAACATTGACACGGAAAGAAAAAGCATAACTTCTATGTAAAGACGCAAGATAACGTGCAATTTTATTCCTACTTATTTAGGTCTCAAAGTCAATTTAGAGGCAAGAATCAAGTTTCCACTTACTATACAGCCCTTGTTAAAACATAACGCCATGAAATTAATAGAAGTTGTCACGAACTCACCAAATAATAAAATACTTAACTAAACATAACTATGTAGATAGAGTAAGTCAAGGTCGATCCCATAGAAAGTTAGGGTGTATTTCTAAACTATTTCTAAAGTTGCACTAAAAGAAAAACAGTGACAAGAAAAACCTCTGAAACGCGAAGACATTAAAATTAAACACAAATATAATTAACGAACAAAAAATAAATAAATAAAAGCATATAAAATAAATAAACAAACGACAATATAATAAAGTTGAGCAAAAGATATATCTGAGATTTCAGACTTATAATTAATCCTTGAAATAAATAAATTGCGATTGATTTAAAATGATAACTTGTAAGTTTGAACAAGGTCTCAAATCCTAAGTTCCACTAATTTTAGATAAGTCCTACATAATAGAAAATTTATCCCTAACCACCGACAACTTGAAATAAGCTCTCTAGATTTAACGATGCGACAATATTAACACACTAGGGAACAATTAACCTAAGCTGCATTCTTGTAAGTTAGGATTGTATAACTTAGAGAACTAGAATCCTTGGCTAAGTTGAATAAGTTAACTGACAAAATTAATTAGCATATTGCTACCTATACAAATCACTAGGACTATTACGTATCACAAGTTCCTTCTTAGTAATGGAATTAGAAATTAAACCTAGAATGACCAATCCTATGAATAAATCTCTAATTCACGTTATTTAACTAGAATTTCATTTCAACCTCAACCGAAATCACAATACTCAATTAATTCCTAATTAATTCTCATAATTATTAAGTCAAAATTCCATTAATATCTTCCAACCCAATCATAACCTAAGCTAACATTATGAAATTAACTAAAACAATCAATAAACTAATAATAACCATAATAAAAGAACACAAATAAAGGATTGAAAAATAACAATGCCATATATTAACTAAATAAAAAAATATTCAACACCATATCTAAACAAACTTAAACTAAATACAAAAACAATAAAAAGGAAAGCATTAAACTAGAGAAAGCACTAAACTAAAGTATTAAATAACAAAGTATTTGAAAACTAAATAGAAATAAACATCTAAAGCTAAATGAAAAACACAAACAAAAGAAAGGAACAAAACTAAGGAATATGGAAAACAAAAAGAAAATAAAACAAAGGAGAGTAAGTATGCTATCTCTCTAAAGCAAGCTCCAATATATATATGCTATCAGTTTTTGTGAGTGGAGTGTTCTTCCTAAAAAGCTTCTCTCATCCTCTCTCTCTTTGTCTCACACACACACACATATATATACACCCATCCCCCTCCTTTTGGAAAGCTTTAGAAAGCTTTTTAGTCCACTTACTAGGATTGTGTACCAAGCCAAGGAAAGCTTGACATGCTGCCATTTTTGTAAAGCTTTGTTAAAAGCTTTTTGTTTTTTTTCTTCTTTTATTAAAAATGTGGTTTGCTCCTCCTGGAAAGCTTTGTGAAGCTTTTGTCCTCTTCTTAAGCTTTTATGTTTTTCTTTTTATGGCTAGGTGAGTGGACACTTGTCCATCCAAGAGGAGCTCCTCCTTTCAAGCTCTTTTTTCCTTAATCATGTTTTTTTTTCTCCTTTAAAAGCCTCCTTTTTCATTTCTTAAAACCATTTCTTGCTTGCTTCTTTAATAATGTGACTTGCCAAGCTTCCCCTTTAAGCTTGAATGATTGAAATTAAGATTTGACTATTAGTTGTCAAGTTTTAATGATATCAATGTTTTCGATTTTATGACCATTTAATAGTTTTTAAATTATTTCTAACCCAATTTTTTTTCTTTTTTTATGATTTTCCTGTAATATGAGGCATCTTTTATATTTAATATCAAATTTCTAATTTTTTGCGTATGGAATATTGTGTGAATTTGGAATACAATGTACTTTTAATGAACAAAAAGTGTGTATGTGCTTAAATAAAGTGAACAAACACTTACTTTGGTGGCTTCATACTGATAAAAGGTTGAAGTATATGAGTGGAGCTATTAGCCATCTGTGATTATGTGTTAGTTAAGTAACCAGGGGTATTCATGACAAAATGTTAACCTTTACATGAAAAGGTTAGATGAAATTGCAAATAAGCTGAAAAGGGTAAATAAGTTGAATAACCACGGATATTCATGACAAAATATTTCCCTTGTGTCAAAAGATAAAGTGAAACCTCAAAATTATTCCAAATTAAAGCTTGAGATATGCTTTATGTTAACGATGATTTCCTTGAATAATTTTGCATGATAATCTATATGAGACTTCATATATATTTAATAGTGTACATTGAAGGTTGCCTAGTTACTAACTATATGATTGAGTATGTGACAACCAAGTTTTTTCATGAGGTAATTGTGATTTGTAAGTTAAATCAAAAGCATTAATTGATTTTTTTTATACTCAATTAGTTATCAACTCTTAATCGATATTGTTTGAGTAAATTTTCAAGTCGTTACTTAAGGACAAGCAATACCTCATATGTAGAGGTACTTAATAGCTCCTATTCATATATACTTTATGCTTGACTTGTTAATGATTAGATTGAGTTTTAAAGGGAAATCGATATAATTATTATGTATATTAAGTTAAATTCTTTGAATGGGATGCTACTTAATTGTTTTATATGTTTTTTTATTTATAGAACTTTGAAGAGCCATGGAATGCATCCTTCAAGCTCAAAGAGGTATGGCAACAACTTGGATAGCAAGAATATCATGTTTGGAAGCTCCATACCAAATTTTAGGGTAAAAGGATGAAAGACAAAATAAATATCATGAGAAGACCGAGAGCAATGTAGATATTAGAGGGATCACGACCAGCATCATGACCATGGTCCACACCCTTTGGTCATGATTTTTTGTTAAAGGATATCATGGCCAAGGTCACATTTGGGTTAATTGTGTAAGGGCCCCCACCAGAATCCTGGCCAGGATCACAATTAACTTGGTTGTGATTCTAGCGTGGCCTCCTTAACAATTAACCTAATGTTACCTATTTAATTCATCCTATTGCCTCTAATCTCGTCCAATTAGCTGAAAAGGGAAAAAATAATCAAGTCCTAAGCCATCTCCTAATGGTTTTACATAATCTTGAAGGAGACGAAGGTTCCAAACATAAGAAATCAAAGATCAAGTATAGGAATTCACATTAATAATCACCAAGGAGTTATGGATTCAGATCAATTCATCATGAAGTTTTCTTTGTCCTTCTTATTAATTGTTTTTGTGAATCATACAATGTTTAGGAACTAATCATTTCATAAGATTTGGGTTTTATGAACTCTTTGTGTAGTATTCTTTGTTCTTCTTAATTTACTTTTGATTTCTATATTTTATATTAGAATTGTCTACGGTTATTAATGACTTTAGATTTAAATGTTATGCGAACATAAAATTTGATTCCAAAGCTTTCATTTATGCGTGATTGAATGAGAAATCATTATATGTTTTAAATCTTTCTATAAAAGACACATCTAACATAGAGTCCTAGAGATAGGTTTACATAAGATGCTTGGGTTAAGTGTGAGTTTAGCCAAAATAATAGATTCTATAAGGCAAATTAATGCATTAAATCAATAGATTGAGATGGAGAGAGCTTGTCCCTAATTTATCGAATGGAGTTAGATTGCATAACTCGAGAGAGTGTGTGATTTTTCTTAGGGAATCTTTGGTCTAATAAATCTAAAAAATGAGTTAATTCAAGATAAATAATGAATATGCTAGAGGGATTAATTACTTGAATCCTAACTTAATCATTGAGTGTTACTTCTTATAAGTTTGTTTAGGTGATTTATTTTTAATTATTTCATTTATTTTCTTTATTAAACCAATCAATCATCTTACCATTTGATAGAATAGGTAATTTAGAATGAGATTCATTAGAAATAGCAGTCTTTATGGGTTTAACACTTAGATTCACCTTAACTATATTGTAATTGATAGGTATACTTGCCTATTTGTGTGTTGTGGTATTGTTAATGTGTTTCTTAGATATTTTTTATTAAAACTTAGATACGTTATAAGCACATCAATCAATATTGTATGTTAAAAGCAAGAGATGATTGGGGGGGGGGGGGTTT
>JAOXYD010000002.1:17059689-17086139 GCA_028565735.1 Pinacopodium congolense | reverse complement strand
TATTTAATAAAAATAAAATAAAATAAAATAAAATAGAAGATATTTTATTGTTAAATTTTTATATTTTTAAAAATAAAAATAAAAAATAAAACAAAATATAATAGCAAATAATACATGTGCATTTACTTTGGTCGACATGGCTTCTCTCTCCCTCGTACAACGCTGTCAACTCAGAAAATGCATCGTCTTGCAGTTTCGAAAGTATAAATTTCAATAATGTAGAAATCTCCTTTCATTGGCTGCCCAAAAATGTGGTCCTTACGGAGTTGTGTGAACTTTGAATCCAACTTGAATTGATTAGATACGATTCTGACATTTTTGCAAGTTGGAGCCAAATTTCATCTGCTTTACAGTAGCTTACTTTCATTGTCGCGAGTTCTTAATATAAGCAGGCACCATCAGGACCCTGAAGCCGCATCATCCTCTTACCAGCTTTAAGAGCTTACAGTCATTTTAGTGTCTTCACAGTAACAAACAAAAATGAGTGGGAACGGCCATTTTCGTGAGGCTCAAGGAAGCTTGAGGGAAGAACTCTTACAATCTCCTACTCACGAAAATCTTGACGATGATACTTCCACTGATCACCGTAGCCCAGGAAGGGAAGACTCTAATGGTCCCGGTGAGCTACTCTAGCTAGTTGTTCTTCTTAAATTTAGCTTGGAGAATAGGATCCTGATGGTTGGTTCTGAGTGCTCGAAAATGTATTGGGAAAGTTTTTATCTTTGTGTCTTCTGATGTTAGGTGAGCACTCAGCAACGGCTGAGGAGAAATTGCTGGAGAAGGCGTTGCTGGAGACTAGGAAACATCTTTATTACTTGCCACTCTACAAAGCTGCCGTTAAAGGTGAATGGACAACTGCTTGTAACTATTTCGCGGAAGATCGCAGTGCATTGACTGCTCATGTCAATGCATCGGCCATGACTGCTCTCCACGTCGCTGTTGGCAGTGGTCGGTCACTGACGTTTGTTACAAACCTTGTGGAGTTGATGTTCACGTCTGGTGCAACTGATCTCCGTGTGAAAGACCGTTATGGGAACACACCCCTTCACACTGCTGCTGCTGTAGGAAACATAGAAGCTGCACAGTTTTTGGTCGGAAAGGACAAAGACTTGCCACAAGTAAGAAACAAATACGATCAGACACCTCTTCATACTGCTGCAAGATTTGCCCACAGAGGCATTATTTGTTTTCTTCTACCAGTGACTCGCGACGAGGACCCAAGTCCATTCACTGCCCAGAGTGGTGCTTACCTCCTTGATCTTTTACTTCTCGGAGGCTTCTATGGTTAGTGATTCTAATTCTTCATATAAGAATTCTCAGTCTTAGGATCTGCAAAAATAATACCAGGGTTTGAACTACTTTACCATATTCAGCTTCAGGGTGTCTGTTTTCTCATTATGTTACAATTTACAAAAGTTTTTCATAATATAAAACTATTCAGATACAAAATCGATCCAACCATTCAACTTCCTTAATGATAAAGAGGACTATACTTCAAAAAATTTTAAAAATTATAGCATTTGACAATAATATAAATTATAACTATGATAAAACATTTTAAAAAGATTATAAAATTGAAAAAAAATTTAATTTTAAGTTAGATTTTATTTGCAACTTTTGATATGACAAATTTTTTATGAACTTATATCATATTGACTATTTTAATCCGTAGTAAACATTATCCAGCATTGAGGATCACCGCACCGCTACCATTACTACATCCCGGTTCTTGATCTCACCATACTGGAGTTTTCCTCACTTGTAACCCCAACACCAGGTCAAGAAAATTGACGCCTTCTGATGACACCTTCAAGCACTTGCCATGCCTTGTTACCCTTCTTTGCACGTCAAAACAATAAAATGTTTCGCTATAAATATTGTTCAATAGTGCCATTAAATTATGTTATGCAGTCATACCTTTCACAACATTGTGGAACCTTGCCAAGAACCTGGCCACAATTAAATTCCTACTATCATGAGCAACATTCCCATTATCGGACTCCCTCCCATATGATCTTTACTCACTAATTCGTTGGAATTAATCTAGTATGAGACCTATGATCTAATGCCAATTGTTAGGTTTGTTATTGGTTCTAAAAGGGGGTGAATTAGACCTAAAAAATCCTTCACAAATTGGAAGCTTAAGAAATAATACAAATTCACCCAAATAAACAAATAATTTAAGTGTGGAAATATAAAGATTAGAAAGAAAGAAGTACATCAGATTTATTCTAGTTCGGAGCCATCCACTTGCTCCTACCTCCAGTCCCCAACACTATTATTTAGATTTTGTTCTTATTGCACTTTCAACAAGAATACAATGTTTCAATACATTCCTTTTTCACAGGCTAAAGGAGAAACTTTCACTCAATTCTTTTTCCTAGGTTCCAGAATAACCTTCTAACTCTTAAAAAAATAATTTAATAAGAAAGACACTCTACTTGATTTTACTTGGTGAATAAAAGAGGCTAGTAGATAATGAATGCAAACAAAAAAAATGATGCTCAAAACTCACATAAAAACACACCATAAAATATAAACACATCCTTCGAATGGCTTATCAAAATAGTTGAATATCTCACATATGTCGCTCGTTTAAGTACACATAAACTCTAATAAAAGCTCTTATTAACTCTGCGTAACACCTGTAAAAACTTCATATCTAACACATACAAAAATCCTCTATTTATACTTAATTCTAAGTCATCTATCTATTGTATAACTTTCTTATATCTGTTGTCTAACGTGCAAAAGTAAGGATTTAATATGTTGCCGTTATTTAATTTGGTGAATCATGTTTTTATCTTTGATATTAGCAACATTCAGTCAATTGATAGTTATGGTTCGGTCGACTGATAGGCCTTCATCATGTTTTCATTGGTTGACTGACCCAAGTCATTCAGTCATAAACTTAATTATTTATCTTAATTAGCTAATGTCATATTGTAGCAATTAATTTACACATTTAAACATCAAGAGGCAAAAATGAAACATACAAATCTCTTGATTATGCACCTATATGCATGTTTTAAAATAGGTATGCATGAATGATCAATTATAAGACTTTTACAAAAATAAAATCAAGTAAAGATTATACTAAACAAAATAGAAATAAACTTATTCTAAACTTCTTCTTAAAACTTGATTCTTCATATGATTTTCTATTTTTAACTTTGAGGCTCTTCAAATGATCAAACTGGAACTTTGGCCAACCTGTCTTTCAACATACTTAAAAGTAAAAACATTAGTTGTATAATTTGTTTTGTCATTACCAAAATAAGGTGGAACCATCCTTGGTTCAACAGTTAGCTTTTAGGAATAAGTTCCCTACATCAGATAGACCAAAGTTTTTAAACGTCTCTTCAATGTATAGCTCATGTAAGAGTCCATCAGAGGATGTAAAACATTTTTTTTAAATTGTGAATACTCTACATTAATTTGGAATAGAGTGGGTGAACTAAGCTATTTGACCTAAGCTACATTGAACTTTGAAGAGGTGTTTCAAAGTTTCATATTAGATAAGAATATTGTTGTTGGTGATAAACCACTTCCATTGATAGCTTTTGGTTTAACCATGTATTGCTTAAAGAGAAAAAGGTATGCTAGATGCTTCAGGAGAAAAGAAACTACCAAAGAACAACTAGTTAAAGAATTAATAAATTGGATAATGGAACAAGCTATAATAAAAAAAATAGCTTCATGTTGTAGCAATCTTCTAACTAACTCTTGTAGATTAAATATGGAGTAATGAGAAAGAGGCTAGCTTACAAAAGTTTCTCCCAAAGGAGATTGAGACTTCTAAAATCGACATAAATGAATGTGATTAACTAATAGGAGTTACGGCAAAGGAAATAGTATACTTGGCTTAGGGTAGATGTTATATGAAAGCTAAGGCAATTAAATATAATAATAATAGTTTATTGTAGGTGGTATTGTCTTTGTACTTTTGGTATTTACTATTCCCATGCTTCTTGAAAGAAGATTGATTGAATGTTGTAAAACCAACTTATATATTTATTAATTGATATTATTTGTTTATTTTCCAAAAAAACTAATTCTAAAATACTCAATAAGAATCCAGATCTTATTGCTCTTCATAAAACTCTAGTATGATTGTTTTTGCAACTTATGCCTTTTGAGAATGTTGCTAGCTTTATCAATGTAGTCACATTATAGGAATGGTAACATTCTCTTACGGAAAATATTGTTCAACTAATTGAATAATGTTTCAAGAAATTCCTAATTTGTTGATTTACATGTACATCAAATGCTTATGTAATTTCTTGATTTTCATTCACAGTTTGTTAAATTTAAATATTACTTTAGGCTTTAAGGACATCACGAGTGGCAATAACCTTACTAATTGAAGTGGAATATTATATATCTAAATGATCCCTCCTACTAATTAACTTACTTTCAAAAAATTTATACCCTTTTTGCCCTTTCAGCATATCAGAAAAAAAAATATATTCACTAATGGTTCTAGCATCCAACCTCTTCTTATTTGAATTAGATAGTCTTATATTCCACAAACTCAATAGGGTGCTTTATTAGAATTCCATACACGTTCATATCGTTTTAACATAAGGACTTATGAAGTTTTGAGCTTCTTCACATACTTCTTACCATATGTAATAATGTTCTATTTCTTTTCTTTTGGCCACACCACTTTGATATATTGAATAAATTAAGTTCATTGTCTCCATCTCTATCAACTCTTAATATTTTAATTTTCTTTCTATCATATAAGACTTTGATGGTCATGGAAGCATCTAATGCTTGGGAATTGATATGAAGTAAGTAGAATAATCATCTATGAAAGGAATGAAATAACCAAATTCATATTTCAATATAAAAAAATATCAATATGTATGATCTATTATATGTTTGAGCCACTTTTGACATCTTTATTCAATTTATTTTTCTAGTTTCCTTGTATGCAATCAATACAAGTCTTAAACTTAGTATACTAATATTTTGATTTGCAAATATTCTCAATCTCCATTCTTAAGATGCTTAGGAATCTTCATTCATAGAAATGTTCTTAGTGCTAGTATTTATTATACCATGTACTATTTTTCAAATTAGTATGAAAAAAACTTGTCAGACAATGTACCATTCCTAATAAGTTCATAATTATAGAATAAAATTAATGATATTTCTAAAAATTGAAAGGAATATCTAACAGTTTAAGTTTAGAAACAGAAATGTTTGTTTAAATTAGGAATATAAGAAGCCTTTTTTGGTACTAATGCAAAACCATCACTAAGAAGTGAACAAATGATGTTACTAGAAAAGATTTTCTACTCACTTCCCATTAGCTTCCTTAAGTTTTGTAAATAATGCAACCCATTAATAATATGGATTGTATAACTATAATCAATCCACCATGTGTTATAATGAACTTTTATCATATTATATTCAAAGCAAATAAGAGGGATTGAATTACATTTCTTCTTATGATATTTACCACGATTGTTCTTCAAGTGCCTCTTTCTCTTGCATATGGATTGTATAACTAGAATCAATTTTACCATCACAATATGTTATAACAAACTTTAACTGTATTAGATTGAAATCAAACATGTGAAACTAGATTACCTTTAACATTAATGAGTCTTAAAGATGTAAAATTTATAATATTTCACATTGGTGAGTTTTAAAGATGCATGTTTTATAACCTTTCACATTGGTGAGTCTTCAATATATAAACTTTGGGGCGATTAGATCACTTCCTAAGTTCATAAAAAGCAACCTTAAATGGAGTGGCAGTATTGGTAATAGCTGGTGCTTCATCCTTGCTAATAGTATAGTTAATGTCCATACTCAAAGGAGAATTAATTTCTTTAAACTTTATTTTTTTCTTTAATTAGTTCGAGAGTATTAAATTTTATACAAGCAAACTAATGGGTTGCGAAGCTGTATAAATAAAGCATACTTCCTTATTAATTTGAAACTATCATAACAAATAGTATATTTTATCAATATAAAACTCACTTTATACATAATTGTAACGTCATAAAATTGCCTATAAGCCAAATTTTTTATTCAAGTATATTCATGTGATAACTTATACTAATATGTTGTAATGCCTGTGGGCTAATTAAGAAAAGTAATATGATACTTTATCCTAATTAATTATGTAGTAACGTAATAAATTATTCATATTAGATATAATCATTCTAATTAATATAATTAATTAAAATTGAATATTTTATATTAATGTGATAATAAAAATATATATTTTTCATAATTAAGTTTGTAAGTTAATCCTTGATTAATTAAACCTATATGGATTATTAGACATTTTTAAGCAAATTTTCAACTATTAAAAAAGGCATCTAAACAAAAAGAATGGGGATATAATACGTCTCTGATACCAATTCTAAGCATATTAGTCACACAAAAATGCGTAAAATATGAAATAGATCAAATGCAAAAAAGAAAAAAGAAGAGAGAGAGAGAGGAGTTTTTTTATTATGTTCTTAGCTCTTGTAAGCCCTAAACATCCGTCAAGGGAGTATAAACTAGATATTAGAATTTAAAGACCAAAAAATTACCTTTAAATTGATTAATAGTACATGCTCTCATCGAAGAATGTATGAAGAAATTACCATTCATATGATAAAACTAGGAATTAAACGTTGGACCACAACTAAAATTAACGTAAGGGAGTTATGTAATTAAAAATATCTACTTAATCAAAGGTTAAATGTCAATAAGAAACAAAGAAATAAAAAAGAAATTTTCATTTAATATTATGAAATTTACATTTTATATTTGATGATGCTTAGATCAATGTTTGTAGTACTATTACAAAATCCTAGTTATATCTACAATTTTAACTAATATTGATCAAAAACAAAACTACTGATATATTATTAATGTTAAATTAATAATATCACATTGAACAAATAGTGTAGAGGCCGATCGGCTAATGAGTGGTGGAATAATGCCTAGACTAGTTAACTAATGGATGATTGATCAATAGCTAATTTTTGTTGACCAGTTGATCAAAATTTTAAGTTCTTTCAAAATTTTAGGGTGTTGACCTCCAAATAGCTCATAGGGCCTTCTTGACCATCCATTAACCTCGTTTAGGTAAGTATGCTTTAATCTTACCTAACTCTTTTTGTTTATAGCACTAGTTCTACCCCTCTAATCTCCTTCTTATTAGTACGTGATTTGAGTCTAGAGTGGTAACCTCCCATTAAGCCATGGGCCTTCTTAACCACTCATGGATCCTATTTTGGTATGTATATTTTGATGTTGCTTCACTCTTTTTAGTTATAGCACCAGTTCTACTCCTTTAACCTCTTTCTTATTAGTATGAGTGATGATTTTAAGAGAAGGGTTAGAGAGACAGAGCTAGTGTTATAAGCAAAAGAGATCAGAGAACATCAAAATACTTAAATCCCATGATTAAAAAGAGATTGGAGGAAAAACATTAGTGTTATAAGTAAAAAGGGTCAGGCATCATCAAATTTCTATTTTTAATTTTTTCAAAACGTTGTTAAACACAATATATTGAGGATGATTTTTGTAAATTTTATAAAATTTAGGAATTAGATTGTAATTTCATAAATTTACTACAAACGGTAACAAATATTGACTAGTACTATATTGTATTAGAGTTAAATCCACAATTGATACCAGTATGGTATTCATAATATTAGTTAGGATCGGATTTATGAAAAGTTACTAATTTGATTAGACAATTTTTTACAAAGATGCAAGATGTGATCACATTGTGTATAGAGAAGAAAACAACTTTTTTTATTCAAGCTTTCTTTATTTTATAATAAGATTGAATATAATAAAGTATAAATCTAATTCATATCCTATTATGAAACTTGATCTTTATTCTTAGTACTTCTTGAATCCAAAGGTATTATGTTAACCACTTTGACTGGACATGCTTCCAACCTCTAAAGATATCTACAAATCATATCTAAGGAGAATTCAACAATTGAGATGAAAAGATAAAAAATGTTAACTTCTCTAATGTCTTTTACCATTTATATATAAGAAAAATAAGATTTTCTTTAATATTAAAATTAAACATAAATTATAATTAAATTCTCACTTTAATTATAATTATAATTTAGTTTTGAAAAATAAAATAGCATATATTTGATCTTTAAAAATTTTAAAATTTCAAAATTAAGTCCAACATAATTATTTTTCCCTTCTTAGTTAATTTTTATATATAACCTATTAGATTTTTAACATGTTGATAATGATTATAAATCATAATTTTGATTCATAATTAGATCTACATAAATTGAAACTCCTTTTAATTTATTTTTCATTTTAGAACTAAATAATTTATAACTATAGATCAAGATTAATGTTTTAAAATATATTATGACCACTCAAATGTTAGGAATGATAAAATGGTTTAACTTAACCTATCCGTATATCATTTTTTTCATATAATTCATTCTTTTATCATATAATATTCAATTAGATATAAAATATGGAATTAGTTTCAAATCTATTTGAGTTTAATTACACTACTTCCCTACCATTAGTAATTGATTTTGTTAATGAAATTTAAAAACTATTTTCAAAGTTTCATTTCACCTCAGCCAATGATTTCTTAAATTAATACTAATTGAGAATCATCGAACCTTCTCTCTAATCATTTTGAAGTGATAAATCCTATATTGATCACTTTATTACTTCCATATGGTTCTTACTATATAAATGACTATAAAAAGTTCTATCTTTAAATAAAATAGGTAATAAGTAGTTTTAAAACATAATAATCCTTATATGAGATACCTTAGAAATCTGAAATTTAGGATCCCTTATGTAATCATCAAATGAGTATTTTCACAAACATACAAGTCATGTTCCATATGGAATTTTTGTATTAGGTTAGCTCAGTGAACTGCTCCTCTAATAACCATCCATATTTGTGTTTAAATATATCTATACTTTTGTTTATGAGATCAACTACTTACTTCATAGGGAAGAAATATAATTTGTGTTAGTCTTTTTACTTTATTGTTGTCCATTCTTAATAAAGCAATGACTAGAAACAATTTAGAGATAATATCTAATTGTAATATGAATCTCATGATTATGATATCATCATAATTTCATATGTAAAGTACATTTATCCCATGAACCTTATCTTATACATTAGTTAATTAAACAAATATGAATAAGAAAATAATTCCTTTAATATAATATCATACAAATCTATAACCACCGAATGGCTATAAGGCATAAATTAATAACTTTAAATTAATTATTTGTACAAGAATTACAAAACATGTTAAACTTATTGCATAAAGTATTTATTCTTTATAAAAAAATGGATGGCCATTTGTCTTGCCTAAATTTTTTTATTTTCCTAGCAACTTGATAATTTAACCTTAAGAAATAATTTTTATAAGAGCGTCACAAATTTTGGAAAATAAAAAGAAAATTTGGATTGGCATCTCATTAATTTTTTTCATTTTTAGTTATTTCTTACATATTCTTCTTTTCACTATTTTAAGACCGTTGTTCTTTCCTCCCTAATTTTTATTGATAATAAGTTTACTATTATGACATTTTTGCATGGACAGAAAAAATTCATTGATGGCCTAATTGTTGTTCCTATTTTCTTTATTATAAAGATGATATATATATATATATAAAGGGAAAATTGAAGTATAGAAGTATAAAATGAATGATAATTATCATAAAATAAAAATTGTAATTGAAAAAGAGTATCTATCTTTTCAATTAAATGTATTACTATAAATGATATTAAATAAAATTTCGAAAGCTATATAGTGATTTTCTTTTGACAACTTTTAGTTTAATGCACACTGCTTATTGTTTACTTTCAAGTTGCAAGGATAAAAAGGTGGACTTATTTTTGAACTTATGCATTGATTCAATAATTTAATTATAAACAATATATTATGAAAGATGACAAGCATTTAATATAAAATTAAACACAATTAATATAAGATAAAAATATGATATTCAGAAAAATTT
Source organism: Pinacopodium congolense (assembly GCA_028565735.1). Lineage (NCBI taxonomy): Eukaryota > Viridiplantae > Streptophyta > Magnoliopsida > Malpighiales > Erythroxylaceae > Pinacopodium > Pinacopodium congolense. The sequence continues at coordinate 17,076,140 of JAOXYD010000002.1, read as the reverse complement.
CTTTAAATTACATTATCAATAAATCTAATTTAAAAATATCATTATAAAGGATATATATTTATAAAAATAATATTCTAAAAGTAAGGGTAAAAAAAATCAACCTCATTTGTAGTTTTTTTTTTTGTCCAAATCTCTCACGATTACTTATTTAAAAATTTTCAACCCCATTTTACTAACTTTTTAATTAAATTTTGTAACAAAATATAAACGTGATAAATATTTTTTAATGTAAATAGTCATATTATAGGGGTTTTAGTAAAAGTTAACAAACTATGTGGTAGTATGTGCAAAAAAATTGATTTATTGATTTTAATAATTCATTAATTTATTTTATTTATATATCATTATGAATAATTTAAATATAATAATATTTCAAGTGTAATGTTAGACCAAATGAGGTCTTAATCCATATTTTTTATCATAATAAAATATATTGTTATTAATGAATTTACTTTTAATAATATTAATACCTCTATTACAATGAAATTAAGAAATATGTGAAAGATGAAGTTCAATAAAATAGCAAAGTAAGCAAAGAAGCTATCTAAATAAATTGAGCAATTTGAGAGAATGAACAAAGTGGATTACATTTGTAATTTAAAAGGGTGTCAAGGAAATTCAAGTGAAGAACTAAAATTAAGAAGGATCAAGAACATCAACTTTTAATAAATCATTATAATTATTTTTATATTCTTATCCTAGCCATTTTAATAAGTTGAGAGCGGAATCATTGAAGGATCATTTACATGCAAGGCACAGTGTTATACTTTATCATTATCAAGAGAAAAATATGGGAAGATTTTAAAGAATATCCTCTTTATTGAACTAAGAAAGATTCTTCCTATGTTTTGATGATGACAAAACATCTTTGTTACTAATATTTTTATTATTTTTGGTGTATGCTCCTTAAGATAAAGAAAATTAAATTATTGGAACAAAGTTTGCACAAAGTGGTACAAGATTTTAGACTTATTGTTACATCAAAAGGATCAATGTATTCATTGGCTAAAGGCTACTGTTAGTGATACCTACAACTTTAATTGTTCACTCGTGATACAAGCTGAAGTTAAAGCAATTCTGCATAAGTTTAGTTATAATTATCAAGAATTTTTTCTCATTGCTATAATATCAAATGCTTTAATTCCTTTTAATGTTAGCAAAAAGATTCTGATTGGTCCTTTTTACAATTATAAATTCTCTAATCTAAGTTAGAGATTTAATAGTGAGTTTTGTAGAAGTTTTGTTTTCCCCTTTTAAAAGTTTGGATTGAGAAAAGGATTCAAGTGTATAAATTAGAGCCATTGGAGCAATACTAATGATTTATGAAGAATAAGTGATGAATGAAGCATTAAGGACTAAGATAGTAATACTAAATAGGCCATTCTTTATAATTTTTGTTGTAAGTCATATTGGGGTATTCCTAAAGTATTTATAGGCTTAAATCATGCATATACATCCATACTTAGATGTTTTGTAAATAGGTTACATAATAAGAGGACTATATATTTTGCATATAGGTTGCATAATTAAGAGGAAATGTTTTTAGGAAGTTTTTAAATAAACCTCTTAATTCATTAAAATCTTTTGGGGAACTTATTTGAAGTGTGTGTAAGTATAGATATGTTTTAGACAAGTTCGGCTATGTTGTTAAAAAATTCAATTTATAAAGAGACTAATCAACCTATGTTAGGGTTAATGCTCAACTAGTAGGAGCTTTATACAGAGATTAGTATACCAATGGGGTCAGAGTGGTGGACCAGCAGGCTTAAGGGATCAACTAGTGGGCAGAAAATTTACAAATCAACAACTAGTTTCCAATAATATTTTAAATGTTTAATGAGTTTTAATGAATAATAATGGTTCTTAATAGTTAGAAAATTTGAATATATACAAAAAAAATAGGTGTGTTGTGATGTGTTTAATGCATCCTAGTGAATCAATTGAATAATAAGTGAATCAAGAGCACTATGTGATGAATTTGGGTTATTTTTGTGTGTGTTTTTAAATGGTTTCTGTGAGCCCTTTTCTAAATATTCTTTTTAGTGTATTTTAGGTGTGAAAATGTTAAATTGACTTGTAAGCTTACTCTTTACCATAAGAAGATTGCTATACAAGGGTTGGTCTTTACTCATAAAGAAGATTGATTTAATGAAATTTATAACAAGTGGTTAGAGAGAGGACATAAGTTTATTTTTTAAGTTATATTGATATTTCTCAATATATTGTTATAGTTCCCATTACATTAAGAGTGAATTTTTAAATTAGGAAAAAGACATAGAAAATTTAGCAACACCTAATTCTCCCCCTTAGTGCCATATAAGGACAACACTCCTGATCATCAAATTTTTTTCTAAAAACTTCTAAAATGTTTTTGAATGAAGTTTTTTTTCAAATAAAAGAGTTTTAAATCTATGAAACTTTAAGGGTTAAAAATTAATGTTCGGATGACTTAGTATGTGAATAATTATTATTTCATACTAAAGATAGGTTAAATTGTTATTTATCAAGATATTATCCACTAGTGACATTATTCATCAACCAATTCATAGTTCAACAACTAGCTGTAGGGTTATGAATAACTAGCCAATGACATGTTTGAAAAGTTACCATGATGGTACTTTTTGTTCATTTATGGGTCTCACTGACTAATGGTAAGTAACCTCCTAGTTCAATGTACCTAGAAATTAATGGTTTTAATAATAATTTTATATTTCTAAAAACTAATTAAGTTAATTTTAGATATAAATAGACCATAATTGAATTGTTTTAAGGAAAAAGCACATTAGAGATTTGTAAAAGACGTAAGAGGTTAGAGAGAACATTTATGTTAAACTAAAGGAAGTTATAATATATATTTTTAATGAAGATAAAATAAATTTATTACTAATGGTTTACCTTTTATGTACTTAAAAAGAAAAAAAAATTGCAAGATGGGAAAGAACCCAAAGCTGATGTTTCATGAAGAAAATGAAAATGGTGGAGCAAACATTGAAGTAAAGATCAAGTAATAGATAAAGATCAAAATTTTCAAGATTTGATTGGTTTATGTTTTTTAATTTTTTATGTAGGCACTAGGAATGACTAGATTGAGAAACTCTAATTCTACCTTACCTGCCTTACCTTGCACCACCTTGTCTATTTATTTAACTGTTTAATGTTGTTTCCTGTTTTACCTTCCACGTACTCTCATAGGATCGCCATCCTCTAACTCTCTAGCCACAACTTACTTTTTTTTGCCTTACAGCTTCTAACTTGTTTCTAAGTTAACCTTGCTTCTCTTATAGTCTTCTACTACTCCCCTAATCACTAATCTTTGGATAGGCTTCTCTCCTCTCTCCCTTTTCCCACTCTTCCTCTTCTTTTTTATGTCCAGTGGTTCAGCTCTATTTGGAGGATCTACACATCAGATGCTTTCTATGTTCATCTTTTTCGTCCATGATTTTTTTAGTAATGGCTTTTTGAATTTTCCTTAGTCTTTTTTTTTTACTTTTATTTTAAAAAATGTGGAGTAGGCCCTTTCCCCTACCTCTGGCTTTAACATCTTTAACAATTTTCCTCCTTTGCCTTCATCTTCCACCCTTTCTTGATCCTCCTCGTCTATCCCTTCACTATTAACTCCTCATTCCTAGTTAACACATTTGGTGGAAGGGAAACAACCAAAAACCTCCTAAATCTTTTCTTACCAATAAATCTTAGAAGCAAGTATTGAGTGATAATTCCCCTGATAACACATTGCACCACTAATTTCTAGTAGCTAAATATTTTCGAGATTTACTTGCTCCTCCTTTCAGAATTCTTAAAGAAGGAGCTAATAAATGGAACACGACTCTTTTTTGATTTTTCCTTGACAAAAGGTCAAGTTTCCTACCATTATTAGCTTTCTTATAAAAAGCATAAGTTGATGAGGTGAATAGCTCCATACTCAAGCAAAGATCTAGAGTGTAGTGATTGGAGTGAGGAGATAGAAATATTTCCTTCTTCCATAACACTATCCTCTCTAAAAGGAATATTAATATAATTACCTCATTGTTAAAACAAGATGGCATATAGGTTTATACTAAAGAGGATTTGATGGAGGAAACCCCGATGTATTATAAAAAAATGCTAGGAAATTTTTTTGGTAGCCATTCTTTCATATATGTAGTATAATCCTTTATTAATGATAGAATTATTGAGGTAGATGCTTCCTTACTAGTGTTACAGTCATAAATAAAGAGATAGGGAAATTTATCCATAATCTTGATAGGTCACTAGGGCTAGATGGTTTGAATTACTTATTCTTCCATTAGATATAGCATTTGATAAAACACACTGTCATTATAGCTGTGAAGGAGTTCTTTGAAAATGGGATCAAGCCTAAAGAATTAGTAGAATAGTCATCAATTTAGTACCAAAAGTTCCAAATCTAAGCTCTTTGCGGGATTTTTGACCAATTTCTTACACTAACATTATTTACAATATTATAGCAAATATAATGGTTTTAAGACTTAAGAAAGTGATATAATCTTTCATTAATCCATCACAATTAGCATTTTTAAGGGACAAGTATATTGGAATAACATTTCTTATCTTAGGAAATTTTTAAAAACTATAGTAGTAAGAATTGTTCTAAGTTCTATGCTATTAAAATTAAATTTAATGATGCTTATGATACTATAACTTGGGCCTTCATCTTTAAAAATTTAAGTTCTTTTGGCTTCCCTCCTAAGTTCATTATTTGGATTAGTCAATGCATCTCCACAGTTTCTTAGAGGATCTTGGTTAATGTCAATCATACTAAATTCTTTAATAGAGGTAGAGGCTTAAGGTAAGGAGATCCATTATCCCTTTACCTATTCACTCTTAGATAAGAAGTACTCGTGAAGCTCATCCAACAAGGCATTAAATAGGAAAAGAAATTTCAAGTTCCACCATTAGTGTAGGAAGCTTGGTATTCATTGCTTATTATTTATTGATGATTTTTTGCTTCTATCAATAACTGATCTTACTCAATTATTGCATTAATGAATGCTCTTAAATGTTAAGGAATTGTCAAGATTAAAGATAGACGAAGATAAGAGCAGTGTCTTCCTATATGCTTCTACTATATAAAATTCTGCATGGTATCTTACATTAACAGATTTGCAAATTAAATAGTTACCAGTCATTTATCTTGGAAATCTTAATTCCCATAAAAGTTTCTATATAAAGACTTTTCCCATTTGGTTGAAAGAACCAAGAAGAGAATTAATAATTGGTGTTAGGTTTCTATCATTTTCTTGTACAATTGATAAATTATATCTTGAATTATATACATGTCTATCGGTTATCACATGTGGTTCTCCCTAAGAAACTTAAAAAAAAAAACTACTAAGAAACTATTCAGATCATTCCTATGGGTTGTTCATGCAAAAGGGAATTTTGAAACCATGGTTAAATGGGAAACATATGTTTTCCAAGATAGGAGGGTCAACTTAGAATTCATTCATTGAAAACTATCAACTTAGTTCATATATTTAAAAAAAATGTGGATAATTTTGTAAGATAAGAAATCACTATAGGTCAATTCCACTTAGTTAAAGAGGTAGAATTTTTGGGTTGTCTCTCCTAACAGGCAATCCTCATGGACTATAACCTTTATATTCAATATAACAGAGAAAATAAGATGAATGATCAAAATACAAAATTAGGAAACAGGGAAGGAACTAATTTTTAGTACGATTATCAGACTATATAAGGACTTTGATTTACAATCAAGAGTTTGTCATACTCAGAATCATTATACTAGGCTCAACTATAGGAATAGAGGTCCTGTATCAAAATTATTTTAATTTAAATGAAAATTCGATGTAAAAATTGTAAAATATTGCTCCAGCTTGCCTACCGTTTTCCAATTTGGAGGATCTATTCATATGGATCTAGCACACCTAAGGGAATTTCATCAATAAATTATGCAAGAATTCATTAAGAAATAGAGACGATTTAAATTGGTGCTGTTTAGGTAATATTCACCTAAAATTTCTTTCATCCTCTAGTTAGTAATTAAAAGAAAGCTCTCAATAATGGATGAGCATCATAGTTTAACAAAAATTTAGATGCTATGTTATCTTTATAGCAAGGAAAATGAGAGCATTAAGCACATATTCTTTCAATATGAATATGTCAATCACATCTGGATAATGATACAAAAAATGAATAATGTCACATGCAACCATAATAATTGGGCAAACATTATTAGTTGGTCAAGCAATCTAAAATGGAGGACTATCAAGGAGTCTATTCATAATAACCTTCACTTCAAAAGTTTACTTCTTGTGGAGATAAATGAACTTCAAGAGACAACAAGGAAAAAGAAAAGGCTATTAGCAACTTTGGAATGAGCTCTATTCCAATATCCGTGAGCAAAGTTTGGTGTGGTATAATCTATCTAATGCTTTAGGAATGTGTTTTATAGTTCTTATTAGTGAATAATTTCCTTCAAAATGGGATTTAAGGTAGTAATAGTCCAATAAAGGGGGAGCTTCATACGAATGCTTCATCTTATGATCCCTTCAAGATCTACAATAGACAATAGTAAGTATATAGGTTAAGCATGGTTGTTGTTGCATCCCTCTTATCAATACTATAGTGTAAGAATGCAACAACCTTGGATTGGAAGCAATCTTTAATTTGAGCTTATCAATGAAATTAAAATAGGATGATTTGAATTATTGTTAAGCAAATTTTGGTTTTTTGCTAAGTGCTTCTACTTGTTTTTGATATTTAAATAGTAAAAATGTCACAAGCTACCAAATAACATCTTAACTTCTTAATTATATAATAAGGTGAGATTAGGTTGATCCATAGAGAGGTAGGGTGTGAATGCTATTTGTAATGTTGCAATGATGCGATGAAATATGACTATAAAAAATGAAGGTAGACAAAGAATAGAGCACAAATGTAAAGAAAAAAGTAACAATACTGGCGAAGCGGGTAGAAGAAATTATTGAGATCCCAAGAAGGCTATGCTAATTGATCTAGAATAAAAAAAATAATACCATTCAACTATAATTCATTAATGTTAAGAGTGATTTATATTGATTTACACCATGTTTTAATGTGTTTTTATCATTAAATATTTATAAAAATTTATTATTTTTATTAATTGCAAGTTCATGCTTATTTGGACTTAATTGGATGGAAAAGAATATAAAAAAAAGGATCTCAAAGACGCAATTCACTATACTGGAACAGTGCATCAACAATGGGTCTTAGGATTGTATTGAAGAACTGCTATTGAAGCCAGATTCTAGGACTTAAATTATGGTAGTTAAACATCACCATTTACGTGCTTACAAACCGTTGTTTAGGTCACTATTATGCATTGTGACCCATATGCCACGTCAGCGTTAACCAATAAAAAGTCAACATAATAGTGTTCAGGGGTAATTTGTACCATTTTTGACAACGTGAGGAGGCAAATTAGACCATTTTTCAAATATTAGGGGGCAAAGTGTTACCCTGTAAAATGTTAGGGGACAAATTAAATCTTTTGTGAAACGTTGAGGGCTAATTCATACTTTTTGCCACCTATGAAATATACAAAAAACTTAAAAACATAGAGAAGAGGTAAATTTGATGCGAGGAAGAAGAGAAACATATGGTAGATTAAAAAGTGATGTTTTTCGTTTTTAGTTAGGGTTTACTTAGGTTTTCTTTTATTTTTTTCCTTATTTGAATTGGGAAAGTGAATTAAAGCATTCAAGGTGGATTGAATAGTATGATTCCAACAAAAAAGATCAATTTTGGATGTATTCCTTCATTTTTCTTTTTTATTTTGTATTGACTATTGTTTTTCATCAATGGATATGTTTTCTTATTATATTATTGTTTTCATTGATGAACATGTATGCTTAATTTGTTTACCTACGGTTAGGATTAAATATGCTTGGAATATTTTTGACTAATTAAAGTGTAGAATCTAATATTGCTTTGATTGGCCACCTTCTTAGATTTTTAGATGATTAAAGGACCTATAACCATTGACCTTTAATTATTGGAAGATTAATTAGGTGACATAATTGAATTTAGATGTTAACCTACTCTAAAGTCTTTTATAAGGGTTCTTAGATCTAAGGGACTTAAGATTTAAGTGTCTTGTGTATCATGGCTTTTATGCCAATTTGAACTGTAAAAAACAATAACCTGAGATTGAGTTACCAAATTAGGCTGCCAATTTGAGCTTCTAAAAACAACAAGTTAGAAACACCAAAAACTAAGGGACAACAAGAAGATTATATTGAGCTATAAAATTGGGTAAAGAAGATGATGAAAATAGATTTCTTTGAGCGTTAAATAGGTCCATATTACGGTTGACGATGTTTGGATATGTAAAAGTTGAGTTTGCCTTTATTTTTTTTCATTTTCTAGACATTAAACATTGGTTAACAATACCTTAAATGACCCTTGTTTGTTTAACTTCAACGACCCCTGTTTCCTTGAATTAAATGATCCATATTTTCTAGAAACTAAGGTTCAAAAGTGGTTTTCTTAATTTAAATGATGTTTTATATAATTAGCAAAAGGTGTTTTTTAACTCTCTATCAGCAGCTCCTTACTTTAATTTTTCTCCAATTCTTCCCCAAACTTAGTCTTTTGGTTTAGAACTTATGTCAAAAGATCAAATCTATCATTCAAAATATAATGAACACCAAATAAGGACTTTTACGTAAAATAAGGATTAAACCCTACGAAATCACATACCAAAATATAATATAATACATTCCTATCAAATTCAACCCCCACCCCTTGAACTATTGATTGTCCTTAAGTAATGACTTAAATACTTTACTTAAAACAATCTTGATCAAATGCTAAAAACTAATTAAATAGAATAGAATTCAATGAATGTCTTTAATTTAATTCATAACTCTTAACTCCATCATGATCCAAAAACAATTTTATCATAAGCAAGGCACAAAGTTAGTAAAAAAGTAACCCAATATGCCTAATACCAAGTATCTAAGTCATTTCGCATAGTCATCACATAAACCTAGTTAAGGATGTTCAAAATACCAAAAAACACAACATAATTTTAACTTGGAGCAATATATAGGAGATCATCTAGCCTGTTTACGTGAAGATAAACCCCTTGTTATGAATGACCTCAGTTACTTAACTAGGATACTCCATTTTAGCTTCTTTGAGATGTCATATAGCTTTTTTATGAGAAGGTGAACATTTTATTATGAGCAATCCCTGTTATTAGGCTAGATCACCCTCTCAATTGGCTACTTGCACCACTATTAAAATTTAACCTTTACATTAATTTGAAGCTAGCAAAATGAAATTTGGTTACTTTATTTAAACCAAAAACATTATTTCAAGCATCATATTTATAAATTCATATGATAAACCATACAAAATCTCCATAAACACTTAACATCATACATAGGGGTTACTAAAAACACATGCAAACACTGAAAAGAAGAAAAAACAAAATTTTAAAGTTAGTGATCATTTCAAGAATTTATCAATGTTAAAATATCAATTGTTTTCAAATGACACAATCAATAATCAACTAAAATTCAAGATCATTCTAAGATAAAATATTCAAATCATAACCCTTAAACTCATAATAACTTAAGTACAAGAAAATCAAACTTGTTCCCCACCCTGTAGGCATGGTGCTCCAACTCCATAAGTAGATGGCATAGCTTCCTAAATACCAGTGTATATGGAGATATCCTAATTGAGGTCTTGTATGATGTTCGGTAAGCCCACAGAGCATCATCAATGTACAAACTCGAATCTCATCTATTAGGATTAACCTTCTTCTCTAAGATAGAGAATAAGTTATATATTTGTTAATTAAATTTAGAAGTCATTATACAATACTTTCTAATAAAATATTAGTGTATTAATCACTTTTTATTTTTATAAAAAGAGCTAATTTTGACTTAACTGAAAAAATTTTAAAATGTTACTCACTGAATTGAAAATTTATTTAAAGATTAATCATTGAATTTAAAATTTTTTAAAGGATTGACAACTATATTGAAAATTTTTAAAGGTAAAAGGGGTGTACACGTAGAAGTTAACATAGCACTTTTGTCACATGGATGTCCATGTGGCAAGTTCGTTTGTCACATCACTACAAATCCAACGATATTAAAGTTTTTATATTAATTGATAGACTTTTTAAAGGTTGGTCACTTAACTGAAAATTTTTAAAAGTTTGTCATTCAATTGAAAACTTTTCAAAAGGTTAGTCACTTATATGTATGTTATCCCTTTTTATCAAATTGAATGTATATTCATATAATTAGATGTATGAATGAGTTAATATAATCATTAATTTCATTTGATTTAGTAGAATTTAAAATTTCCCTAATTAAGTGAAATTATGAAATTGGAGAATTTTTAATTTTAGTTTAAATTGCATTATATTTTATCTAATTAAATGTTTATTTATATAATTTGATATAAGAAAGAGATAATAGAATCATTAATTGCATATATGTAATGACTTATATATTTAATCAATTACTGTTAGTTTATTTTGATTAATGCTTAATTAATTGCATTGATTTTGACAGGTAAATGAAGGATAGTTTGACTTTAAGTACCTGGTGATACTTTAGTCTCTTCTAGGAGATTTTATAATCTGATATAGGCTCATGGTAGATTGGTTCCTAGTTCGAAGAGCTAGATCATATGCAATTATTGTGACAAGACTTTAAAAGGTAGAGGAATCAAAAGATTGAAGAGATATTTGGCTAGAATAAAGGGCGATGTAGAACCTTGTAAGATAGTTCCTCATAATGTGAAATGGTAAATGAAATTTTGATAAAGGAGTATTAGTTAGAGAAAGATATAAGAGCTAAATTAAGTTTCAACATTGACAGTATATGTTCATTTTTAGAGGCTGTTAGCAGAGACTCTTCTACTTAGCAAGAAGAGAGTGATTCAAGTAGTTGTGAGATTAGACCAAAAAGAAGGGGGTCATTTATTGGTTTTTTTACTTCAAAAATAACTTCAAAAGCTTAACTTCCTATTCGTACTACCATTCAAATAAAGAAAATAAGTGAACAATTTGATATGGTTATGACTAGATTGTGGTATGATATAAGTGTGTCATTCCATACTACTTAATCACATTATTATCAACTTATAGTGGATGCTACTGTTTCTTATGGTTCGAGATATAAGACTCTTTCGATACATAACTTTAGAGATAAACTTCTTGCTAATTATGTTTCTCAAATGAACCATTACTTCGAAGAGAAAAAATATGATTTGGGCTATTTATAAGTGTTCAATTATATGTGATAGTTGGATTAGTCAGAGATATGAGTCTTTCATCAATTTCTTGATTTATTTTACCAAATGGACCATGTTTTTAAAATTAGTTTATGCATCTAGTATAATTAAGAACATTAATTATTTGTTTTGAATTTATAAATTTAAGCCTAAGAATATTGTTCAATCATCACTAATAATGACGTAGCTTATAATCATTTAGGAGGAGGTTAAAAAAATATGTATAACTCTTTCTATTGGACTCCATGTGTTACTCATTATGTTGACTTGATGTTAGAAGATATCGAAAATGGTAAACATTTTTCTATAATAGAGGAGACTGTCCTAAAGGTAAAGAAGATGATCAAAGTTATCTATAATCGTGTATTAGTATTGAATTTAATGAGGAAGGAGTTTATTAATTAGAGAAACTTATGTCACCACATAGTTACTAGTTTTTCCACGAACTTTTTTATTATTACAAAGTTTTATGACAATGAAAAAGGAGTTGAGGTAGATGCTTATCAGTAATAGATGAGTAGCTTCTTAACATGCCAGATCTAATGTCGGATTAATGTCTGCTTCCATTATTGTCAAGGATAGGGAGTTTTGGTTAAATTATCAATTTGTGGTCAAGGTTTGTGAGCCTTTGGTTAAAGTGCTTCGTTTGGAAAATAGTGATGATAAGCCTGTAATGAGATATTTTTATGATGCTATAAAGAGGGAAAAGAAAGGTATAAAAAGGACAATTTGAAGAATAGATCTTTTATGTACATGTTATTCTTATTTGTCATTAATGACATATAGAAAAACCAACTGTACTTTTATTTGCTTACTATTAGAGCCTTCCTCAATTTGGTGTCTACTTTAAATATGATTATAAAAAGAGAGTTGAAGTTAACAGGAGGATATTGGTGACCATCACCACTATTATTAGTCATAAGATGATGTAAGACCTCTTTAACTCATAGATGGAGATGTATAAAGAGGGTGCTAGTGATTTCAGGATGCCTACAGTAGTAGTACAATAAAGAGAAAAATTCAATCCAAGTATATAGTTCTTTAGTTTTGTAACTTGTTTACAATTAATAATTATTTTATTTTGTTTATGAGATTTTTTTTCTTACAGTTTCTTGATAAAACCAGTTTGGTAGTGGTGTTCCAGAATTACAAAAGTTTGTAATTCATATTTTGAGCCAGTAAGGAATTGAAACATATTCAATTTTATTTACTCCAAGAAAAGGAATAGACTGAAGCATAAGAACTTGAATGATTTAGTCTATGTTAGATACAATCTGAAGCTTTGAGAGAGGTATGTTATTTTTATTATTTTAATAATTATGTTCAATATTATTTTTAGAATCTCGTTAGTAATTTAATTTTATTTGATTACTAAGACTCTAAGTAGAATAAGTAGTTTATCAAATCCTATGTTTTTTTTAATCATATTGATATTTTGACGGATTGAGTTTTGAAGAATCAACTCTTTTATATGAGAGTAACTTGTACGAAGATGTTGAAATTAGTTGAGACCATATTGATATGTTATTTGATGTGATGAGATTGGATGAGGTTGATGATTAGGTTCCTCTTCAGGATGAGGACTTTGTAACAAATGATAAGTGGATTCAGTTTGATTTTACTGAATATTGGTTTAGAGAATAAATATTCATATATTTTAAGGTTATTCTACTCTTTTCTTGGTATTTGATGTATATGTTAAATTTTATATATACTAACTGTTAATATTTTTATTTCAGGCTTCAATTCTATTTTATGAATTTCTTATATGGATAGTGATATTAATTGTAGTATTTATTATTTCATATGTTATTATCATCATATGATGTTTGGATACGTTTGATTATGATTTTATGATTGGAGATTATTACTAGATGATTTTTTGATTTATTAATATTCATTAATGTAGTTTGATTTTTGTTATTTTTATTATATTGATTCAAGTTCATATTTATTTTAGAAATAGATAAAATTAGTATTAATATGAATGAAGAAAATAGTTATTTGTTGTATACTGTTATTATTTCATAATATTTTGATGTATTAATATTAAGTTATGATAGTTTGATAATTGTTTTTATTTATGATAATTCGCATTATAACTTATTTGAAAATATGTAAAAATTAATATTAATGGGTATAAATATTGTATGAAAATTATATTATAATTATTTTATTAACTAAATATTTGAAACGTAATGGAATTATATTTATAGAAAATACATAATATATAGAAAGATCATTTTACAAATTTTATAAAATTTTAAAACTATTTTATAATTTTAAAAAAATTTCGATATCGGTATAATATTATTCTGAGACAAATATCAGTAATAGTACAATACATATATTTAAAACATTACTTAAGATGGTCTACAATTAAAATTTAAACAAAAATATCTTTAACTTATTTGAAAAGAAGCAACATATAATTTAGCTAGCCTGTCAAACGGACAAAATGCTATATTGTTTTGTTAATGGCTTCTTTATTTTAGTCCGATAGCAAAACATGAGCCCACTTATAAACCCATAGCTCAACCTCACGGTCGGTTGTAGGATATGATTAATGACATTTCAAACTTAACTAATGTCAAGTTTAAATTATAAAAAATTTTTTTAAGGAACTATGACCTATGGTTGAGAAGAACATGCTATTTAACATCATTCTTGTAAGAATAACGACCTTTTGCAAAATGTTTGTCATCATGATTTATTTCTTTTCTATGATGAAATAGTTTATTTTAAGAAGGTTGATATGGGGTCGTTCATATTTTACTAAAAGATAGAACATACAACGTGTAATATACATACACTTCAATTCTATTATCGAGTTAGTAGTTTGTCAATCTAGTCCATCGCCATATTGTAGTACTAACACCATAATATACACAAAAATAAAAACATTTATACAGCACTAACAATGGTAATGAGTTGCATGCAGCAACGCTGACAATATCTATATTAAAAAAATTATATCCATATCATATTTCATTAAGTGATAATATTTTTTTGTAAATCCATATCCCATATTTGGTATTCCTCAAATGCTTTGGCACATTCATCTAAATTATCAAAGCGTTACATATGGTACTGAAATTAGAATAATTACAATGCAATAACAAAAAATAAAATGTTACCAGAATATATTTTATTTATATCTTGACATAATTACTAAAAGGATACACTCTTTTAAACCAAGCATAGACTGAACATGCTAAAGTTTGGATCACGGCTACAGTAAGAGTGTTTGGTTCGAGTTTATCAAATTGTAGCAATCCAATTAGATCAGCTCATCTTTTTTCCACTTCTCCAGGCCAACAAAGTGAATTGCTAAAAGTTGAAAGACGTAAAATCATTGCGCCTTCACCAAAAAGGTTAATTTTTACTTCAAACTAATTCCATCCACAATTCTATGACATTCCAAACTAATTACCAGCTGTGAGCTTCCTTACTTAGGCCAAGAGTAACAGCAATCAATGCAAGAATAGACTGAATGAATATAAGAAAAAAAACGTCAGTACAAGTAAATCAATTACTAGAAAAAAAGTACATAATTCTTTATGTAAACAGTGACACAAAAGAAAGGAAACTGTCGTGAAGTCCTATTGTTCAGTTTCTTTAACAGTCTTGTATTAAACTTCATTTGTAATAATACGCATCATTAGCACAGACAAATCCACAGGAGAAAGAGAAACGCCAGGATATTGAAGCCTTAGGCTTTCTTCAACCTGTTTTTTTGGTATAGTGCTATGACAGAACCAACTCACATGCAAGCAATTACATATCCAAAGGTATTTACAGGAAAACTGACCCACTAGAGTACGGTTATGCATCTGAGGTCAAAAGTAAAGCTAAATTCAAGCATAAGAATTCAAGTCTAGTCATTGGTTAGATGAAGGCATTAAACAATCATAAAACTGGTAATCACAAATTTATAAAGGTTCTAGAAAATTGGATTCACAAGGCATGGGGTTATGAGAAAAATTAAGCACTGTGTACCTAGAACTAGTTACCATAAGTCTATTATCCTAAAGGATAGTTGGGATCATAAATTAAATGACCACATAATAATATGACTTTCTCGATGCAAGGAGAAAATATGATTATTCTTACAGCTATTGTGCAGGCAACATATCCAGGTTTCTCTCTGTAATCAACTCGTACACAAAGAAGAATGAAGGCCCCAACATACCATGGAATGCCACCTAAAAAGAAACCAAAGACAAACCTGAAAAAAAGAGAAGGATAAACCTTCAATTATAAATGTTGAAAGGTAAAAGGAAAATTAAATAGAACTATATTCAAGTTTATTCAAATCAAAGTTTTTAGATGTGTTAAGACTGTTTTCATTGCTTAAGAGTAGTAGGTAATATCTGACGAACACGAGAGAAATAAGACCCTGAAATTTTTTCATTTGTAATATTATTATCATAAAAATTAAGTTGGTTTTTTTAACTCATGCCCTTGATGAAATGCATCAGAAAGCAGCTGTCCTCGAGTAGGCTTCTAAGGGAATTACAAAATGACGCAAGCTAGGAGCATTTAAACAACATATGAAACACTATCTAGATAATTTTACAACACACACACACACACACACACACATACACACACGTGCACACACACACAAATGTGGGAAACAGGAGTATTTTGTGGGTGGAAAGTGAAAGGCAATTCTATTCAGAATAGTCATTTGAGATTTTCTAATTGACACACTAAAGATCTTTTCCCACACTATCATTTGATTTAATTGACCTTAATTATTCAAAATGTAAGGAATTTATTTATTCATTTGTACACTGAGATATTAATTGTTAGAGAGGATGAATTGGTAATTCTTGACAACATAACTCATGTTTCGTAACAGACTAAGCTTTCCCATGCCAGATTTACCACAAAAGTGTTTGTAAGGTGATTGCCATTTTGATCACAAATTTTTCAATGTAAGAGGATCAGTCATAACATCAAAAGATGCAACAATGTTCATTTGTCCCTTGCCTCAAAAGATTAGCTTAGATGAAATATAAAGACATGAAAACATTTTGACAGCACAAGAGAATGTCCAACAAGAATAGATTTTAGCGTGTGTTCCTCACCTTTTCATTAGTTTTTTTTTTTTTTTTCTGACAGCAGTTGTGCTACAAAGATTTAGTTCTACACTTCCATTTTCT
>JAOXYD010000002.1:17037088-17052462 GCA_028565735.1 Pinacopodium congolense | reverse complement strand
TTTAGGATGTAATTAATGGTTTAAGTTTCACTCTCAGTTATCACCTAGATAATAAAAATTAAACTTGTCTCATCTCTAGTCATTATAATTACTAGAGGTGATTGCTTGTGTGAGAGGGTAAATCTTTTTTGTTTGACATACAATTTTAACCTATGCTAAAATAATTACATAAAGTATACATATTTCTAAAAGCAAGGACACATAATCATTCAATGGCAATATTCATTTTATATTTAAACATGACAATACAATGAGTGAACATACATATAGAAATATTGATCAATTACATTTCAATATCTACATAAACCCAGTGACTTCACATACCTAATTTATGTTTCTCATAAAGTTGGCTTTATCATTGGGTTAATCATCATATCTCTTGTAGATATGTATTTCAAACTCATATTCATTTCTCCTCATGTAACTATGCCTTTTACACAGTTATATTAGGTATCTATGTACTTGGTTTTACTATGATGTTTGGGATTTATAGTGTAAGCAATCATCACTTGATTATCACAATTGATTGTTATTAGATCGTTATTACTTTTAATTATTCCCAAATTAACTAGGGATTTTGTAAGATACCCAACTTCTTGTACTGTAGCTGAAACACTATATATTCGACTTCAATTGTGGATAACGCAATGCAAGATTGTTTTCACTTTTTTATGTTATTACACAACTATTGAGTAAGAAAAAAAAGTTGAGGTGGATTTCCTTTCATCTAAATCATCTTTCCAATCTATATCCATATAACCTTATATGCATAGATTATTGCCTTACTAACACAATATATAATTAGAAGTACCTTTTAGATATCTTATTCTTTTCTTTACTACTTTCAAATATACTTATTCTAAATTGGACTACTATTGGCTTGCCATTCTAATAGTATGAAAAATATCTAATTTTTTACACATCAGTATATATATGAGACTTTCAATTATACCATAATAAGGAACTTTCATTAATTTCCTTTCTTGTGGCATTGACGAGTAAATTTTCTTGTTGTGACCTTTATCCTTAGTAATAGGATTGTTAATTGATTTACTATCTTGCATATATAGTTTTTCAAATATTTTTTAATATATATCATTATAGAAAGTGACAATAATCTCTCTAAATGATCTCTTGAAGCCTTAACTAAAAAAATGTATGCAACTTCTCTCATATTCTTCATCTTAAATTTGAACTACAACTAATCTTTAATTTGACTAAAAAATACACAATCATTGTAAGAAATAAAAAATCTACCTAAATATAAACATAAATCACAAATTTATTTTTGAATCTTTTAGTGTACATGAAATGATAAAAAATAATCATATTAAAATCATACAAAATGATTACGTTATTAAACGAATATACTGTTACCCTAAAGATTGTTTTAAGTCATAAATTGATTTCAATAATTGACATAATTTATATTTTTTACTTGTCTTAATGAAACCTACAAGTCATTCCTTATAGATTTCTTCTTTTAATTCTTCATCTAGAAAAGTAATCTTTATATCCATTTGATGTATTTTAAGATCCATATTGACTACTATATCCAAAATGAGATGAATAGAAAAAAATTCATCAACATCTTAATTACTCTCCATTGAATTAGACACTATAGGTAAACTTTTATTTACCAAGACATGAATTAAACTTGACACAATTCTTCATCTTTTATGTTGCTCTCACTCAGATAAAGTTCATTTTACTGGATTGTTCATAATATAATCATTTTAATTAAGTGTCTTATATCAAAAGATGTCTTTACCTATCTCGCCCTACTTTGGAATCTCTTCCCTATAAATGTGACATCTCATTATTAAAATTTAGTTATTCCTCCATCGCCTTTTTCACTTAAGGATATATACTCTTTTGAGTATTCAAAGTATCTAATAAATATAATTTTGTTTCCTTTAAGACCAATTTTCCCATATTTATGAGAGAAATTTCAAACATGGGTAGTATAACCACAAGATCTTAAATTTTCATGTCAAGTGTTCTACTTATCCATGACTTATATAAGGTACTTGTAACTAATTTCGTGGGCATTAAATTAACTATATAAACGGATGTTAGCAAGACATCACTCGAAACGGTGATAAATAAATTTGCTTGTGCCTTCATGCACCTAATTAGTGCTAATGACATTTTGGATGTTATTTTTGTTATAAAGTTTGTAGAATAGTTGATTGTCCTTTTATGCCTTATCCTGAACTCATCAAATATGTATTCCTTATCTATCTGCTTGATTTTTCACCTAATCAATATATCTCATGAAGTAATTAAATACTTTTTGAATTGTGGGAAATCAAATAAACTTGACCATACCATGTAATTTCATATATAAATATATTGAAATACATAGCTCCACAACTTGCCCTTTCATCTTTTGAACCACAGATGTTATAATGAATGACATCTAATAAATATATAGCTCATGTTCCTTTTCTAAATGATTTTCTTGCCATTTCACTAGCTACAAAATATTCATAAATAGGCAAATCAATTTGATTTATATCACCTCTTAGGTCTTATTTTTCTAATTAAGTTATTTAATTTTGATCAATATTAAATAGTCTAGCATGCTACAAAAAAATTACAAATTAAGAACTAATATTATTACATGCATCGACAATCTCTAAAACAATGAAACCATCCAATAAGCACCATAACCATCATAAATATTTTTCAAGAAGTAAAACCATTTCTCCACTTGTAGAAGGTTACATCAAAACTAAATATAAATAACACCAATACTAATACAAGATTCCTTTAAATCTTTAGAGCATACCAAACTTCACGTAGTATCAAAGATTGATCACCATGCATGACTAGCTTGCATAACATGCCTATGTATATACCATTCCCTTAAATAGCAACTTTATTTATGTCCTACATAAATCTATCTTATTCTATTTGGGATTGTTTGGAATTCTATGAAGACAATCCTATTGCTTGCTATATGGTTGATTGTTCCTTAATCTACAATCTACAAAAGATGTAATTCAGTTAAAGATATAGAACAAGAGACACTTATGAAATAAATGTTCATGCCATATTATTATGCCTTTCTTAGACTCACTCATGAGCTTAGTGACCTTTATTGTCACAATTATAACACTTAATTCTTTTCATTTTCATCTTTCATAAAAGGACATTCACATTTTTCTATTGGTTTAATTTGGTCTTTGCAAATATTGAATATTATGGTGAGGCATTTTATTCCCTTTCCACTAAAGCCCATCTTAATGCACACTATTAGTTCCTAGCTCCGTTTGAGCTAGAATCAACAACATATATGTTACAAGTTAACTTGGAGTTTAAAGACGTTCTTCTTTTAATATGAAGTGCTTCAAAGCAACCTCCTTCGTTTTGATTCCTTTAATGAGTCAAATGCATTTTCATATGCCTTTAAATTTAATGTAGAGATTGGATTACAACTTGCACATGATGCTTGTCAAACAATTCATAACTAGCATATTTTAACTCAGTTATCATATTTGATATTTTTCTCAAATGCCTTTGCATTTGTATAATCATAATACTTATTATAAGTATCAAACTTTGGTAATTTGTTACCTCAATTTAGAGTTATAGAGATATTTTTAGAATGTGTAGCTAAAGCGGACCTTGTGCCCTTAGCATACTCTTATTTTCTAAGCTCGTATATTATATCATAGTCTATACTATTCAGTAATATTATGTGAGCGAACGAGTTCTACTTTCCAATTTTTATATTCATCACAATCCCTTTTATGTTGGACTATTTCATTATACTCAGGAACATCCACAGTTGTATTAAATAGTTCTAGAGACTCTTGCTCTTCTAATATATATATATATATATATATTGGATTTTTTTAATATTTCATATCTCATAATTATTACCACTGAATTTCTTACTTGTTAAGTTCAACGATAATGCCTTTTGCTACAATAGCCATGTTCAAAACACTAAGTTTCTAAAGTAAAGAAGAACATCATGGTTGCATGTGTTATCATATGATTTATATATCGAGTGAATAATCAGAATTTAATTTTTTATAGAATCAAAAGATCACATATATGATCAATCATCATTCATATAATAATTAAATTCTAATTACCATACTTAAATGTAATTCAAGTAATTGGAACTTATTCCCAATTTCCTTTAACTAAATAAATTATTTTTCCTTAATTAGAAAACTTATTCCTAATTTTCTTTAGCTAAACAAATTAGTTTGTTATTAATTAGAGAACTTATTCCTAATTTTTATTATAATTAGAAATTTATTTCTAATTTTTTATTTAACTAAACAAATTAATTTGTAGAAAACTGAGTTCTAATTTTAATCCAACTAAACAAATTAATTTACTTCGATTAGAAGACTCATTTCTAATTTTTATGTAATTAAAAACTTATTTCTAATTTTTCTCAACTAAAAAATTTAGTATTTTTAATTAAAAGACTTATTTCTAATTTTTATTTAACTAAAAAAGTAGTTTAAATTAATTAGAAAACTTATTTATAATTTTAATTTAATTAAAAAATTATTTCTAATTTTGTTAACTAAAAAATTTATTTTAAGCTATTTAGAAAACTAATTATTAATTTTATTTTAATTGGATACCTTTCTCCAACTTTATTTAACTAAACAAATTAGTTACTTTAATTAGAAAACTAATTTCTAATTTTATTCTAATTATAAATTTTACTCTAATTAATTTTTTCTTTAACTAAATTAATTTATTTTTCAACTAGAAAATTATTTCTAATTTTATATTTATTATAAATATTATTCTAATTAATTTTTTATTTAACTAAGCTAATTTGATTCTTTCAACTAGAAAACTTGTTTCTAATATATATATAACCTTAGAAATTGGTTACCTTCCAAAAAATAGTTTATTATAATTAGAAGACAAATTTCATGGTTGAACATTTGTTATATTTGACTGAAGATGTGATGGAGAAAGAAAAGACCGAGACAACAGAGAGATCTTTCTTGAAGAGTAATTGTTAACCTTGCTTACCTTGCTATGGTACGTGGCTATTGTTAATTACTTGATTACTAATGTTTTTTCTCCATTTTTTTCTACCAACAAAAGAAGGAGTTTTTTTGGAGATCAAGAAATATCTTTAATATGACCTTTTTTTGTACAAGATATGTGTTGATGAAATCATTAGAAAATGTGTAACCTGAAATAGAAGTGTCCTCTATTTGAAGTCATTATCACTTACGTAAGACACGAGAACACTCTGGACTCACTAGGACTGCACATAAGGTATTATAGTACGGTTTCTAATGGCTTATCTTGTGTAAAGATGCATTTCAATTAATGAAGTCTTGTGTCAATTCCCAAAGAGTCAAGAATATCTCTAGAAGACATTAAATACCACTAAATAACATTTTGATGTGTGAAATTTTCAATATGTGAATATTGATTTCATGAGACCTTTCCTTATGTTACACTCCAACCAATACATCTTGACGGCTATTGATTATAAGAGTAAGTAGGTTAAAGTAGTTTCTCTTCCAACTAAGGATGCGAGAGGTATAGTTCAATTTTTAAATAATAACAATTTTACATGATTTAGGACTCTGATAACAATCATAAGTGATGAGGGAATCACACTTTTACAATAAAAAATTTTGTTCCCTTTTGTCTAAATATGGTATTACCTATAAGGTTGTTATACCTTATTATCCTCAGACTAGTAGGCAGGTAAAGATGTCCAATTGTGAGATTAACTTATTTTGGAAAAGATTGCTAGTTCTTCAAGGAAGGATTGGTCGATGAAGTTAGATGATGCTTTCTGAGCTTATTGAACTACTTTCAAGATGCTCATGAGCATGTCTCCTTATAAGTTGATTTGTAAAAAGTGTTATCATTTACCTATAGAGATAGAACATCAAGTATATTACGCCATCAACTTTATGAATTTTGACTCAAGGAAGGTGGCAAGTAAATGCTATTACAATTGCATGAGTTGGACGAGTTTTGTATTAATACTTATGAAAAACATAAACTCTATGAAAAGCAAATCAAAAGATTGCATGATAAGCATATCATTCATAGACAGATTAAGGTTGGTGACAAGGTATTAGTTTACAATTCTCGATTAAAGTTGTTTCCTAAAACGTTGAAATCAAGATGTACAGGCTTATGTGAAATAACTAAAGTTTATTCATTTCTAACAATTGAAGTAACTAATGATCACTTGAATTTCTGGGCAAAGGGACAAGTTATATATTTCTCGTTCAGTTGAGGAGTCTATTAAGACTCTATCGCTTTTTTATCCTTATTAAACTAGGAGTTCTCCTCGTTAATTAGTTATTTATGTGTGACTTGCTTTTATTTTATTTGGTAGGATCTTTGTTTAGTGTTTTGAAGTCTTTTAGTGTGTTTTATTTAGGTCTGGTATGCATTCCTTAGTATTTCCTTTGTTTTTAATGTGATTTCTTTGATTTTTAAGTTTTTAAAATTGTAATTCTAGAGAAATTTGATGAACAATCCTTATAATTTTTTGAAAACTTGATTTAGGAAGAATTTGATGAAGTTTTAGGGTTAAAATTCACTTGAAAAGAGGTCTACAAAACCTTAAGATGATCTGATTTGACCACCATTGAAGTCTATTTGATCCGTGTTGAAGTGTGATGTCCATAGAGCTTTATAATGCCCATCAACGACGGTCTCCAATCGTTGCACTCTTGATTAATCGTCATTAAACTTTGCAAAAAGCCTAAAACGATGTAGTTTTTAGTTTTGATGTTTAAAAACCTAATATAGCACTATTCATCATTTTCTTTAACAAAAAACAACCCTCACTGCTACAACACCTCCCAACTCCAATCACCATCCATTTTGTGATTTTTGCTTAAAACTTACACTTTTCTCCATTTTCCTTCACCATTTCGCATCCTAAATGCTTTTCCATACACAAATCATTCTCAATCTTCCATTTATCCTCCCGTTCTAAACAAAAATTGCCACCAATGACCTTTTTTCCATTTTTTAATCATTTTGTTAAGTTTTTAAGCAAAATTTTGATATCAATGTACTCTATTCGTCAAAAGCTACCCATTGGTACTTATTTTACACCAAAACATTCTCGCCAACTATAAAGGAATTTTTTGGTGACATAGGAATACTCCAACAAGGGTAACTGTATTTTATTGTTCCTCCCAATATTATTTTTTCCCATATCTTGACCACTTTTTTAAGAAGTTTTCAGGCAAATGGCGCTTCGGACATCCAAAAGCCAACCTTCTCGTAAGAGGCTTGCTTTGATGTTGATCGGCTCATGACCCGAGAGAATGTTAATTGGTTCCATTCTTACAGGACTAGTGAACTTATTTTAGAGCATTTGATCCATTTAGATTTAGAACCTTGTTTGATATCTCTAATAATTTCAGAGCTTTGGGCTAGGAGTTGGTGCTCACTCTTCCTAAGTCGTTTTATCCAACACTAGTTTGCGAGTTCTTCGTGAACATTAAGGAGAAGGATGAGGCCAAGACTATTGAAATTCACAGTTTTGTTCAAGATACCCTTAATCATCTCACTCGTACTTTTGTTTTTTATTTGATAGGAGTCCCATATAAGGGCAATGTTTTTGTGAGATTTAAAGACCCTTTTTCATGAAGATTCAGCCATGTTTGAATTAAATTTCTCAATTGCTACAACTCATAATGCCTTAGGGTTGGTTAGGAGAATCCACTAAGGATTTTCTATTGCAAATTTAGGAGTTAAGGAACACTTCATTGTAGTACTATTGAGTGCTAATATGACACCTAGGGCTAGTAGACTTAATAAGGTAAGGTTTAGTGATGCTTATCTTCTATACAAGATGTCACACATATTAGGTACTATTCTAGGATTACCACTAACTGGTTTCATTACTTTTGCTTTGCTTACCTTTTGAGTCGAATATTCTAAGCAACAGGAGTTCCATTTGGGTCTGAGGCACCCACAGATAAAGTATGTCTGACATAAATCACTTACTCCACACTTAAGTTGTGGTGGAGGACAGTGGCACAAATTGTAGGATTGTGAGAGACCTTTTGCTCCACCCGTTCCTTATGTCCCTCCTATATACTCAAGGAGGTTATGAGTAAGGTTTCGTCTTAGGCTACATTGAGTATCTATTCAACATGTCCAGATTCACCTACTTTTGAGGCTCCTTCTCTCACTGATATTCCTCAAACTGATCTTATGACTATATTGTAGAGGATGAAGACTCGAATCTTTTCGAAGATCTTGGAGCTTTATACAGAGGTTTGTGAGCATCTTGATTATATGGAGCTTCAATTGGAGCATATCGAGGAGTGTCAGAGAGAGCAGGGTTCTGGATAGTCTTAGATTTTAGTTACTTTTTCATTGTTATTTCATTTTTTTTTTAGGATGTTGCTTATGCTATTTCCTCTTTGTGTGTTTCCCTTTTGTTGTTTTCAGGCACCTTTTCATTGTATTTCTTAGTTCTAGTTGTATTTTTGTTTTGTTTCATATTTAGTTATTTCCTTGTGGCTATATTCTCGCTCATTAGATGCACTTTAATTACATATTTTTTAGAGTAGAACATATTTTCATTATTTTATGCCTTTTGTGTTTAATCTTTTTTGTGGTTTCAGTTATCGTAATTCACCTCAATGGCACATCATCACGATTATATCATACAGGTGTATTCCTTTCTCTCCTATCACATTTTATGCTTTTCTTTTCAAGTTTTGAATATTGAGGACAATATTTAATTCAAGTGTTAGGGGGGATATGGTCGTTGTTTGCCTAAAGTATATTATTTTATCACCTTTTTCATAATAGTTTATAATTTGTGGATTTTTTTTCTTTTTATGCAATTTAATAACAATTTTTCCTTTTGTTTTTTATTTCTTTAATGAATTGAGATGTTATGTGATTAAGTTTGGTAATTAAGTATTAAATATTTTTAAATTGATTCATATTTTAGAAAATGGATACCTAATAGTCATATGATGTTCCATGTAGAAAATGTATATTTCCAAGTGACTTGTGATGTCTTTTTAACTTTTTCACTATCTTGATATTTTGAATTTGATAAAAAAGAAAAGAAAGAAAAATTATGAAAATGAAAATGAAAAAGTGAGTAATAATTTCACTCTGTTGGTTTCAAAGTAATAAAAAGATTCAAGCTATTGAGTGGTAGTTAGTTGGCAGCTGATGTGAGGTAGCATAATTGAGTAACTGAAGGTTTTTGCAACAAAATATTCACCATCACGTAAAAAGATTGAATAATTTCTCAACCAAGCATAAAAACTCACTTTTTTGTTTCAATTTTTGTTTATAAATGAATAAAAGTTGTGAAATTGGTTTAAAAGGTGGTGCATTTCACTTTGCTTATATGCATTTTACATGTGGAATTGAACTTGTAATTTAGGTTGAAGGTTGAAAAAAATATGAAGTAATTTAAATATATTTATGAATTAATGTGATTAATTGATTATATAACATCTCATTGATTCAATTTTGATTAAAAAATTTAGGAATTATTTTCAATGATTTGTTTTATTATCTATAATTAATTTTCCTATGATTATATTCTGTTATGAAATTAATGATTAATTGATTTACTTGAAGACAAGAAAATGCTTAAGTATAGGGAAATTGATATGGGTAAAATTTATTGTGTTATTTATTTATTTATTTGATCCCTAATTGCAAGCTAAATTTTTTTTATTACCATTTGGAAATATTTAATTTGCAACAAATTGTGATTAAATAGAGAATTATGCAAAAAGATTACAAGAAAGGCACTCTCTAGAAGTTCAACGTGAGTTTGATAGACCCACATTGAACTTCCAAGGACCCACGTTGAGGTATGTTACAACAGGAGTTCAATGGCAGTTGCACGACTAAACGTTAAGATTCAAGTCAACCCGCCATTGTAAACATAAGATACTCTAAATTAGTCTTAAAAAAATGTTAATTGCTCAATTAATTCATTGAAAACCTATTGCTCACTGATTTCTATAATTTAGTAATTTTTGGTAATTTTTTTAAATTGATTTTTACATTGTTTGAAATTGTATAGAATGAATTAGTCTTTTTTTTTAGTTTTTTTAATCATTCACTTTGATTTTCCTAGGTAATTTTAAGCTAATTGACCTAATAGTCTTAAAATTTTCCTTGTGCTATCGACATCTGGCCTTTTGTCCACAATATTATTTGTTGCAATTGGTGCACTTATCTGTAAAGTTAGTTTAAAATCAAGTTAAAATTGTATTACAAATTAAGTTACCCTAACCAACAAACAACAATATGAACCTCGTAAAAGATGAAAATCATAAGATCTTACCTCTTGATTGTTAAATCTGAAGTGAGTTCTAGGTATTCATGTGGAGGATGACATATACTTTAAGAGAAAAGTGGAATTAATTCTAGAACAACAACTAAGCCTATTTAATTAATTAGATACATGCAAAGCTTATACATTTTAATATTTCGTTAATATTTTAATTCCTCTTTCACTATTTAAATATTCAAGCAATGTATATGTTAATGGGTCTTTGGCTTACAAGAACTAAAGTGACCTTGACAATTTTGTTCGGCCTTCCATAACACATAGATGCAGCCCATTACCTTGTCTCAATATATTTGATTACTACAAATTATCAATGTCCAATTGTTAGTAAGTTAGAAACCAGATGATCTTCAAAAGTTAAATTGGTAGAGGTTAAGTTATTTCCTAGGTAGGTGCTAGTGTGTTTCATGATTTTATCTTGACTTCATTGCTGCATGTGCTTTTTGTTTCCTTATTAATAAAATATGCCTACTCACACTACTCTCTCCCTTCTCTCTTCCTTAATTATTATATTTTATTCGTCGAGCATATTCATGATAAATTAACCTAGTTGTCCTCATTTTTTGTGTGTATATAAGTAGTACTTGATGTTGTTTTTCATTATTTGGATTTAAATTGTTATAAACTTTTTTAATTTAATGTAATTAAAATATTAAATTAAAAAATAAAATTAAGTTTAATTATATGCTTAAATTTATTACTTTAAAACTCACAACTTTTTTATTTTTATTTTACTTCATTTTATAATGGAGAACAATTTGTCATTGTAAAAGGATTTAGTAGCATTCTTTACATGTAGTAAGCTTTTGGATGAAACTATGCAATATAACTACATATTTTATAGATAGAATGTTTAAAAATGGAAGAATTTATATAATGAACGAGCATCTTGCTAAGGTAAAGAGTAATATTGCTTCTTGTAATAAAGAAATATTTGATATACATGTAAGGCTTGAAAATTATTTGCAACAATAAAAGAAATAGAGTCCCATAATGTATCATTTGAAGATGATTAAGTATAATAAATATTAGATGAAGAAAAAAGAAAAATTATTATTAATGTAGATTATTATTTTCTTTAAAAAAGCACTCCTGCTTCCCAATGAAATTTAAATTTTATTTGAATAATAAAGATGTTGTTTTATGATATAAAAGAGCTTAAATGTTTTAAATGCTTTAAAGCATTTAATATTTACTTAATTGCTTTCCACTCTACCTTATTCTCACAGAGCAATTAATGTCATAACAACTATAAATCATGAATTTAATAAACTTTTATTATGAGATTCATTTATCTTTACTTCGTGATTTAAAAATAAATGCATAAGTTAATTGTGAATTCATATAAATTTAATAAAAAAAACGACATAATACTTTATTATAAATTATAAGGTGAACTAATTAAAGAAAAAGAACCTTGATTAATGTCTTGGTGTATTCTAATATTAGAACAACTTTCATCAAATTTGTTGATATTCCTGACGTAAAACTCCGGTAAGAATTAAACCTAAAATACTCAAGAATAAGATTAATTAGTAATCTTTTACTATTTTATTTTAAACATACTTAAGATTTGAAAGCATAACATATTATAATACATTTTTTTATATATTATTAATTTATAATTTATTTAAATTGAATAAAAATGTTGATGTAAATATTTTGTTTAAAAAGAACTTTTTAGAATAAGACTAATTAGTAATGTGTTACTAATTTATTTTAAACATAATTAAAATTTGAAAGTATAACATACAATAAAAATAATTTTATATATTATTATTTTATAATTTATTTAAATTTAATAAAAATGTTGTAAATATTTTGATTAAAAAGAACTTAAAAGCTGTCAACAATCAAATACCTCATTTAAAAATATTAATTATATATTAACATATAATATATTTTTATTTTAATAAAATATTATCA
The DNA here is from genome assembly GCA_028565735.1 of Pinacopodium congolense. Classification (NCBI taxonomy): domain Eukaryota; kingdom Viridiplantae; phylum Streptophyta; class Magnoliopsida; order Malpighiales; family Erythroxylaceae; genus Pinacopodium; species Pinacopodium congolense. The sequence continues at coordinate 17,040,215 of JAOXYD010000002.1, read as the reverse complement.
CAAAAGTAAAGGCCATATTTAATAACCCTTTTGATTTTTATTTTTCTAAACACAAACCGAAACAAACACTACAAAAATCAAGAAAAACAAGATACCTAATCCATTAAAATACACAAATTAAAAATTACAATTAACAACATCAAACATTCTCTAATGCTTGAAGGCCTGTTTTTAAAACATTAAAGATTTAACGAACCATGAAGTTATAAACAGTGACCTAAAAAGTATTTCATTTCATGGAAATGACATTAACATTTGATGTCTGATACTTGCAATCTATGCTACTATCATTGCTGCTGTTTCTTTGTTAACAATTCACGTTAAATACTGTCTTCACTTTTTTAATGATCACAAGCTTCATTCAAGACACGCCATATCTTTGCAGTACTTTCAATCTTACTATCAGTTGACGGTCAATCACGGACAATCAGTGCAACAAAAATTTCCTTTTATGTTTAAACTCCCACAGTTCAACACCAAATCATGGATGAGCCTGGAAAAAAGAAATACTTAAAACACTCACTTCAATATCTCTAAGATTAACGTCAGTTCAAATCCAATAAGCAAGTATTCATTGGCAACTCTTGAAACAATGAACAGGCTCGACCACCTTGTAGATAGCCCTCACAGCCTCCTTCCCCTCCTACCACCCTTTCGTCGGGTGCTGTCCGTTGGAATGGGAGTCACATCCTCTGAAAATTTGCATATAAGAAACAAATAATTACCTCACCACACGAAGAATGAAATTCATTAAAATTTTGCTGTTGTAATGCAGGACAATCAAAAGAGTTCAAATGGTAACATTATTTTATGACAGATCAAATAATATATGATTTACCTATACGACCAATCTTCATCCCAGATCGAGCAAGAGCTCGAAGAGCAGACTGAGCACCTGGACCGGGTGTTTTTGTCTTGTTCCCACCTGTAGCACGAAGCTTGATATGAAGAGCAGTAACCCCAAGTTCCTGTGTCATTAGAATCAGAAATAAAGTCCTTGTGAATCATAACATGATAAGCATGAGAAAACAAAGGTTACTAATTCCAATAAATACCAAATTTCATCTGCAAGGCGCTTGAGATCATGTTTTCTTAAGAAAGGAAGAAGATGGGGAAAAAGAAAAAGCTTAGGGAAATTATCAATGAAGTGGAAGTGGTGTAAGCATTTGTATGTAAAATAAGTGATAAACCTGTTCAAGCGAAGGCAAAGCAACGGGACATACTTGAAGGCAACAATTGACACCTAGCCTCAATGAGTTAAAATAAAAGCAAGTTAATTTGACTCAGCACCTAGATCTAGCGTGTCCACCAACCATAGACCCCTCATTATACAAATAGAAGATTCAGGTAGGATTATTAATTTTTATGCAAGATAACCTTGCATCTCTGGGCGACATCCTGAGCTGCAAGCATGGCAGCATATGGTGAGGACTCATCTCTGTCAGCTTTAACCTTCATTCCACCTGTTCCAGAAAACGGGTTTAGGAATAACAGTAACCTGTAAAAGATAGAAGTAATGGAAAGGAAAAAAGAAAAGAAACTGAACCGCATTCCAAATAAAACTAAAAATTTTGGGTCAAAAAATTAAGCAAAGAAGTATCACAAACTATGCACAACAAATAAGTTCACGTCACCACAAATTCATGCATCATAAAGACAGGAATCATGCACAAAAACATATGAACTTTCTCATCAAAAAAACCCTGAATGACCAAAATCTATCCACAAGGATATATCAAGAAGGACAATAACCAAAATACCATGCTTAAGTTCACATGACATAGACCAATTTAACTCAAATCAATATTGTTTTTCCATAGCTATCCAATGACAAAAAGTTGTGTTACAGCATCAAAGGAGCTTGCATACCAGTAATGCGGACAAGAGTTTCTCTTCCAGAAAGATCAGTCACATGCTGCAGTTTGGAGTAACCAGATTAGTTTACAATTGATGACAGGATATCGTACACGATAAAAGCTACCCAAAAAACCTTTCAGTACTTACAATGAATGTGTCGTTAAATGATGCATAGATGTGGGCCACTCCAAAAACATTCTCACCATCTCTTACTGCAGGTCCAAGGGTCACATTTTCTTCCTTTGGTTCCCGAACCTTTCTTCTAGACTAAAATTTAATCACAACACAGCAAAAGAAGTAAGCTATGAATCGAGAATTCTTCCACACAATAATGTTCAGAAAGTATAACAAGCATAACATTAATCAATCAAACAACTATCATCACAAAAGGTCTTATCAGGGAACAATGCTAAAAAATGTACAAAGCAAGCGTAGACATCTCTCCATACCCTATAAAGAAGAACCAAGCTTCAACAACACTGACATTACAGAGTTAAAAGAGGCTCTTAGAGTCGATTATCTCAAGTCAAAGAGAAATCAACGAAAAAGCATGAAAAACATCGGTTTTAACTACAACCTATCGTAGAATTTAGCATTTACAATTTTTTTTGTTTTACACCAATGAGAACAAATTTTAAGGGATTGATTTAAAGAACCCATTAGCATACTCTTTTCTTATATGAAAATTCAACAAGCCCACCTTGTAAAAACAGCACAAATAGAACGAAAACCAAACAAAAAGATGTAGTAGAAAAGCCACAATCTTTAAAACAGTAAACGGTAAGAGTTGAACGATAAATGGGAATGAAAAGAAATTAGATCGTGATAGAACACATTAATTACACGTACAACGAACCAAAAAATGGAATAAGGAACGTAGAATACAGTGAAGAGGATGTTTACCATGGTTGAGTAAGCTGAGAGATACTAGCAGCAACTGACCCAAAGAGTACAAGTAAGGCGTGTGTCTGCTTTCGGTATCGGCAAACCGTTGTAACCTTTACATATATATATATATATATATGCGTCTAGGGTTTTTAGCTGATTGTGTGTTGGAAACTTGATTGAGCTAAACCATATGATTACAGGCCCAAAATCCAAATGTTATTTTTAACTCAATTAACGTCACCGTACCGAAAGTAGTATTATTCGTTTCGAATAATTTTTTAAAAATATAAAATAATTTCTAAAATTTTTTAAAAATAATATTTCAATATGTTATTCCCTATACTTTTTAATTTTTATTAATTAAATACTTTATTATTAATTA
>JAOXYD010000002.1:17008831-17022937 GCA_028565735.1 Pinacopodium congolense | reverse complement strand
AGAGTAACCTATCAATCTTACTTTTCAAAAAGAGGGTGAAGAGTAACCCTTACAAAAATCTTTTCATGGTAAAAAAGAAGCCTTTCCAAAATAACCAAAGTTTATGATTTTTGTCCTACATGTACAGCCCCTAATCCAAACTCCTTGAACTTTAAACCAAGCTTATATAGCTTATGACAACCGTGATCAAAATCAACATAAGATAAGGGATCAAATGTAACAAATGTAATATGGAATGTCAATGAACAATTAAGGCCAAATCCAATCCAATTCACAATAAAGTATCAATACAATTCAAATCTTCTTTATCCATGGTGAAGAGCAACCTAAAAAATATATTTTATATGGAAAAGAGTAGCCAAAAAATCAACCACAACAATTAACAAAATTGATTCCCTTAAATTATGTAACCAAAGCACACTTTCTATGGTGTTTCTTTAAAGCTCAATCAATGAAATCAATTATGAAACATTTAGAGTCAATTAAAAAATTTGGCAAGACTCCTAACACATTCAATGATCATAAACAATCAAGTTTAATAAACAAAAATGTGATTATAGCATCAAACAATTAGATTTAATCAAATGAATACAAGTCATCAAAATATATGTTATCTTATTGTTCCAACCTAAAGATATACGATTTTAATAATCAAAATGATGCAAATTAAATGCAATAAACCTACTGCAACCTCAATATATATGTTAGAAACTAATCTCAGTAATAAACACAATTTTAACACATCAAACATATGATCTAAATCAAGAGAAAAGCTAGAATGCTGAAACCACCGCTTTCAAGTTTTAAAGTTTTTGTTATGTCGCTACTATTCTTTTCTTTTTTCAAGCCACCACTTCCCTTCTCTTTTCTTTTAATTTATGAGTTTTCTCCCTTTCTATCTTGAATGATATTTTGAGTGATGATGGAAATTTAAGTTTCATATGTCATAATTGATGGTTTCTAAGTGATTAATTGAATGCCTTTGACTCTTGACATATTTTTTGCATTAAAAACCATGACTAGGAACACATGAACATGATTTTAAAGTTTCTTGATTTCATTGATTATGTCTTAATTGGATGAAAAGCTTTTTGAATGAAATTTCTACATGAATAGATTTTTCATATTTAGGTAAACTATAACTTGATAATATATGATTACTTTGAACGTGTTCTTTGATAACTAAATGCCTCATGGATTCCATAAATTATTTTTGCATTAGTAAACATGTAGACGTATTTATGAGTGTATTTTCAACAATCATGATCCCTCTCATATATTTCAAAATTGCATCCAGATATATTTTTTTCAAAAGAATTGCTTTCAATTAGGGGAAGCTTAGAAGTTTTCTATAAATGATGAAGGACATCTTTTACAAAATAATTTACTAAAAAGTTTGATTTTTTTAATGATCTCCATGCATTAGTTTTTTAAAAAAAGCATTTGAAAATTTTGGATTAAAAATCCTATTTTTATATTTAGGGGGAGTCCTAATGTTTGAAAAGTTTGAAATCTTAAATCTTGAAAAGTTTTAAAATCATTATGTGATTTTGATTATCCTAGGCGAGTTAGTCGAACTTTAGAATTTTGATAATTTTGTGACAAAAGTTGAGATTTTTTAAAAACATTTTGTGTTGAGTATGAAGCGATTTAATTTGTATCTTGAAATTGTTTGCATCTTGTGTTGTTTTTTTGATTTTTTGGTTAATTCATTTTTTATTATGTGTAAAGGGGGAGTATCCCGTTTAGAAATTGTAAGTGATATTTATTGTTTTATTTCCACTTGATGATGATGGTGGTTTGTGATATATTCTTGTTTTGATTATTACTAACAATTGGTTTCATAATACTTTTCCTGTTATAATTAATTGGTATCAATTATCAATTTGCAATGTTTTAGTTGCAATTGGTATCAACAAGTTAGTTTTCCAATAATTGGTAATCAATGGTGTTATTAACAAGTGGATTCTTGTTTTGAAAATTGGCTTTTACTGAGAGTAATTTCAATATTTGGTATCAAGTTTTGATTTCTATCTTTTGGTATCATATTTTTTAACAATTGATATAGACATGTCTCGTTTTTAACAAGGTTGGAATTAAGTATGGAGTTTTTGAGTAATTAATCTCCTTTTTAAAAAAATTGGTATCATATTTGATGATGACGCATTTGACACTTTTTGGAATGAGATTTGGTTAACATTGTTCCTCTTTTGAGTATTTGTGACATGTTATCTTACATTTATCAAGGTTTGTTCTATTAAGGGGAGTGTTGTTAGACGAAAAATTTTTCCAAAACATCATTTGAAAGTTAAGTTATGAAGTTTTTTGACAATTGACTTGAGATATATGATTTAGTATTAAAGGAGAAGATGTGTTTATCCCATTTGTATGCTCCGTGTTTATTTATATCAAAGTATTATGGTTTTCATATGTGACTCATTTTATATTAGTATTTAAGCTTTACACTTTTTGGTAATTGGTTATGACTTTTTTTATGATTAAAAAAAGGGAGAGAATGGTAGATGTGATAATAGAAAGGAGAATTTTTTTTTGTTTATTTTGTTTGCATTTGCATGTATGTACAGGTTGGTTGTATAATTTGTTTATTATATGCTTGTAATATCAAATAGTTTTGTCATCATTAAAAAATGGGCGATTTTTTGACCAAGGGTTGGTTCCACCTTTGTTTTGATGATGACAAACTGTTTCTACTATTGTGTTTGTGGAGTTTGTTATGTCGTGATTAGATAGGTTTGATGGAAAAAAATTCATTAAGTGTTTGGTGAAGATTTGAACTGTAAATTGTTTAAGTATGTTTAAGCCTTGATGATAAGACAAGTATATGGGGTTCATAAATTATGTTGGAGATGCATGAAAATAAAGTTGATGAGAAAAGAAAGGCATTGAAGTTTATTTTGAAGATTGAAGATAGAAGATCAAGTTCAAAAGAAGAATTTGATAGGTTCATGAATAAACCTATTAACGTTGCATTATTAATTCTGAATAACCATGTTTGTATCTCAGTACAAAACTCTTCTTAATTAACATATAATGTGGAAGCAGTAGTTTTATGTGCATGTGACATAATAACACATACAAACAACCGAAAATATCATTCTTAACAACTCGATTTTATTTAGAATTACATGACTTAATCTATACATAGACATTGTTAAAGCAGTAGTTTTAATGTGTATGTAACAAATGACATGTGACATAAAGACATCTGAAATAACCCTAAGAATATTCATTCCTAACAACCGTGTTTTTATCTCAGTATAAGTCTCTTCCTAACAATAAACATTGTTATAGGATTGATTTTTTTTAGTATAGGATAATAACAATTGTGATTTGGTAACATTTGGAAGTTATAAACTACATTTGTATTGATCATTCCCAACAATTGTTTTTTCGTTTTCTGTGTAAGAATATTCCTAATTACTTATGGCATCAGGTTTAGATGTTCATTTATGAAAGATTCCATCCACTCACAAAAAAATTGTTATTACATGAAACTAGTTCAACTAGTGATGTATTGGAATGTTATAGAGTATTAGACTGTACAAAAATGACATAAATAAATTGACTATGTATTTTTAAAGACTTATGCATATCATATGCGACAACATCTGCTGCTTATCAAACATATATCAGGTGTATTCTTTTATGCCATTTCACCTTCATCTGCTTTCTCTTCTTATTCTTTTGGATTCAGGTATCTCCTTACAGAGGTGTGTCAAAGTATTGAACTTACTCCCTAACGCACAATCACATAAGTGTGAGCATACAACTATTAGATGTGCACTTTATATAAGAAATGCATGACATTAGTAGTATATTGCAAATTGTGAAACTGCTTGCATTATATGCGAAGACACATACCATAATTCCTAAATTTGAACCCCACTTTCAATGTCAGAAATCAAAAGTATAACACAAATAAATATCGCAGTCATCACTATCGTAAAAATTACATACAACAAAGAGTGGCTAGGAATATGATAATAATGATAACTTTTATTCCATATTGCAAGAGTAAAAGTTTTGCACACTTGTTCTTCTTTGTGAGGAAGTTAGTAGCATATGATATGGTTCATTTATCTTTTGGAGCTTTGGCAGCAAAAGTCCAACCAATAGTTGTTAACCTTCTGCACATAACATGAGCCTACGATAATATGACAAAATTTATGGAATAAGGAACAACATAGTTGTAACTTATAACATCTTATACATCATACCACGGTATGCTGAACATACTCATCACCTCTTGTGAAAATTGCTCATTCTTTTTGAAATGTCATTTCATTAAGTCAAACAGCATAATCTTCTTTCCCTCTAAATCAATACAAATGCACCACCAATTACCATCTAATAGAATGGATACCATAAATTGCAATTTTATATAGTCAACATAAACTAATCATCCTTTCAAATAAGTGATGCAAAATATATACATTAGGGTATCTAAGCATATTATAATAAATTTAATTATATAGGAAACACAAAGTCTATTCTGTAGGCCTTTGATGCATCTATCCTTACCTCGAGATCCTTAGTTAAATGTCTACTATATTTGCCACAATTATGGAAACCTTCACTTTTGATAATGTTCCCCCTACCTCATTTAAATTTTTTTCACGTCCATCTGCAATGATTATATGACAACAACGATCAGTGTTACTAGGGCAAGAGATCAATACAAGTTTTAAATTAAGAAACAATGAATTTGGTTAATTCATATTTCGAAAAAAATAGTCTATAATATAGCTCTCAAGAAGAACAAAAATAGTAGTACATTCCAAGAGAAAAATAAAGGAGAATCCACTGAAAAACTATCAAGCAATGAATCCTTAACACTCTCACCACACTATTCCACAGTACCACTAAATAGTAAACTGAAATGTAAATTGACAATGGTATACTTACCATGTTATTCATCTAAAAATGACCATGAAAAGAAGACATAACATTACTGAGAATTAGAATAAAATGATCATTCCTCAAGATCTTAACATCAACAAACTTGCATCATAACAAATATGACAATCAGTAAGTGCTTAGGCATTTATATGTTAAAACAACTAGCATATGAGCAACGACATATTGTTCAAAACAACATTACTAACATAGTTTTAGACTCTACTTTTTTTGTGTAGGTATTCCACTCAAATCAATTTCGAATGTGGAAATGCACTTCCATCACCACCCATGCATATAGGAGGGTGTTCATCTCTTATCTGCGAGGTCTGCAATTAAGGTTATGCCTTTATCATTAATGTAATAGGAATTCACGCTCATAAACATGTATGGAAAAATTACCACAATTTCATGCTTTTTAATTTTATTTATTATGGACGTTGATTCTCTACAACTCTTCTTGCTCAGACGTGCTATGATTGACCTTTGTCTTCTCCCATCAATGAAGGTCTGCCTTCCATCTCCCTTTTTGCAACTATCTCTTGAGGTTGGCTATGTTCTTCTAAGACCTACAAAACCCAATATACGAAATTAAATTCCTCCTAAGACATGATCATCTGTTATTCTTGCACGCTAGACATTAAATTGAAAATAATTGTACAAAAAAAATACTAACTTCATGCTCTACATTCACTAGTATTGCCTCTACCTTATGTTGTGCCTTATGTTTGTCATCCTCCAATTCAAAAGGTTTACCTTCCCTCAACTCCTCTCTAGTTATAGCTTTACCTTTTCTATGTTGTACAGTCTTTATTATGGTATTCCAGCTTTAATAAGCTGTCTCTTACCCACCACCATAGTGTGCCAAGTGTTAAAGCTTGTATTGCAACCTCCAAGTCTGTAAAATATGGTCAATATTTAATAAAGACACATACTACAATATTTTTACGGTATTAAAAAGATGCTAAGAATGTTTAGAACTCATATTAGCTTTTCCATAGTTTTGTGGACTTAGTTTGTCAATCTCTACAGTTTCATTCATAATATGGTCATTCTAATCACAAATTATTGAAACATTATCCGACTAAAATGGCTGGTTGCCATAGATACGGTCCAAATAAAAAATCTGTACATAGCATATGTAAATCAATAATGTGATGTGGTAGTAACAAAACTTTTTACCTACATGTAAAGATTTAACACATATTTATATTTACTAACCCATCCTAAGAACGATAATACATCTATCTATTGAATGAAAATATCCTTTTTTCTGAATATTTTCTTACTCCCTCAGCTACATAAGTGGCTAAAAATAAATTGCCCTTACGCCATTTGCTCACACCCATCTAACTCAACCATATGACATAAGAGGTTCATGCTAATCCCATGAGAAGAGTTGGGGAACATAAACACTATTAATACATATAAAATGAACTTCCTACAAAAGGGTTATTTTTCTTGTGCAAATTTTACTTTCTTTAAAACAAGCTATGCTGATTTTTTGTTCTCAACAATCTTATAATCACAGTATAACATTTCAACTTTAGCATTTACCTTATGTGACAACATACGTTTAAAGCTATTCGGAATACCAAGAATTCACATTACATCATCACCTTAAATATCATCTACCTCGTCGTCCCCAATCACCAACGTTGGATCATCAAGATTGAAACGTCTACAAAATTAATAACATAGGTTATTCCTTGTTATGAATCATTTCATCCTTAAAAACTTACTAAAACCCATCGAGTATAACCAAATTTTCTTGTATGTGCTCAGACAATTTATGAGCTTATAGACCTTCTTTGCATAACACTGTGTTTGACAATCATAATGCTTAATATATGTAAGTCTTATATTTGCTATTCGCAAAAAATTTCTTACCTGTGAACGATCATTGCCATGAACACACCCACCTGCATCTTCCTATTTATGAATCAATATGATTATTAGACATCAATACAGAATTTCATATCTTGCTGGTGCATCTTAATCAATGTATCACATAATAAATAGAACAATGGTTTATGTCTATGCAAAACTCTTTGTTTCCTCTACTTTGCTTCTTTCAATTGTCCCCTTCCACTGCTATTATGTGAATGCCACGAACATGCCCACACTCATCTTCCTATTCATGGATTAACATGATATTTAGATAAAAAGTGTTGTAGGTCTCTTTAATGCATCTTATACAAAGTATCACATAACAAATAGATTAACGATTCATATTTATGCAAACCTCTTCGTTTTCTCTACTTCTTCTATTCTTATTAGTTCCCTCTAATATTGGTATGTTCCTCGTATTAACTCCACTGCTTTGTTTACTTTGCTCACATTTATGAAAGAACTCTATAATGTAAAAAATACATAGACATTACTAATGCAACTTTATCAAATGGTTATATAACACAATAGAACAAGTTTTCATCGCGACGCAAACCTCTACATCTCTTCTCATTCTCTTGCTTGTTATAGGCCCCTCACTTGTTGTTATATTAACCCTATTTATTCATCTATTTGTTTTTTCATGCACATATTTATGATACAACCTTATGATGTACAAAATGTGGCAATTGCATAGAGACAAGCATATGTACATCAAGGAAAATATTAACACTTTACTACTACAATTTATACTAACTTCTTATGTAGATATCCTCTATTATAACTTGCATTACCTCATAAAAATAGGAAGTTATAAATGGTTACCAATACTACCAACTGAAATGAATAGATGGCTTCAATATTTCGACAATCATCTAGGAAAAAATTTTATACACCTCGTATAACATTTCTCTCGCTTTAACAAAACACTAATGATTCCTCTACATACTAACCATATGATACTTAATGGCTTTCTTTAGCCTTTCCACTTTCCCAACATCATGATAATAATATGAGAGAGAATATGGAACACTAATCTAATTGAATCAATTATGTAAAATTTAAAATAGTGAGGTTCCAACAAAATTGCAATCATAACCAAACATTTGGATTTCATCTACTATATAACTAATGCATTGAAACTCAAACATTGTGAAATTAATTTACAATTAAACATAAATCTCACTTACCATTTCCTAAAAAATTGTCCCCATAATCATATAAATATATTCCACTAATGCTATTGAAATTTCTTCAAGATGTGCATAACTACTGCACTATGGATTAGTCAAACTTTTAAAAAACTTGGGTTTATTAGTTTAACGACATACATATTTCTCTTACAAGATGACATGCATACCTCATTTCTAAGACTTAACAATAATGATTGCAAAAAGAGGTTTTGAATCCTAATTTTTAGATATATGATTAATCATGTTAAGATAATGCCAAGTATAGAAAGAGCACTTCATTTACAAAAGTTACAGGAGAGGAATATTATCTTCAACTTTTTCTAAGACAAATGGGGACCTTTATTTTCACTTTTATGGTACAGGATAAAGAGTAGAATGAATTAATATCTTCAAAGAAAAATTGGGGAAAAAACAAGCTTTCTGCATTTCCAATGTTAGACCTCTTTACTAGAAAAAAACTTGTCGGGCATGAGTCATTAAGTGTGACGTTATCAGTATACCCTTGGTCCTATGTTGTAACTATTGCTATATACACTCATAATACATATTAAATTTTACACCATAATCCTTATACATGTTGCTCACATTACTTTTATTGTATCTTATTTTCACTGTAAGAAAAATACATTATTTTAGGATGCCATCCAGCCATGTTTTTGTACCCTATTTACAAATGATTGTACAAAATATATATGACCTTGTACAACATATCAACTACGATGTAGATAGAAAGTTCCATGAAATGTTACATAATGAAATGGTCACATATCTAAAACATAAAATGTCATAGCATATAAAATACTTTAACAAGCAGGGAAATCATATAATAATGAAGTTTTGTTCAACCAGTAAATACATGGTAGACTATGATTTGAAATGTAGTTAATAACCACTATAAAAAGCATACAACAATTTAATAAGTAACATACCAACTTTCTGGACAATAATTAAGTCATAAATATTCAGCTAATGATTAAAATAATAATGTGTTCACCTAATATACAAGTTTATATACAAATCAAATATAGTTAAGTCAATAATTAAAAATGATAATGTACAAAAGTATTTATACCTTTGTACATAACATATTGGTACTTTATATAAATATTTATAGTATTTTGTACATGTTGTACAATACTATGTACATATTAAGTCATACATAACATAAGAATCCATAACATATAATACACACTTATTTCACAAACCATATATTGACAACATACATTCTATAAAATCAACTTATTATAATTCAACTCCTCTATAGAGAGACGAACTTATACAAGATTAAGTATGAATGTAAAAGACAAACTATAACAAATATTAACTTCAATATTGGCACACATTTTTAGCATTGTGAAGGTAGAAATGTAACAAATTGATGTCACCAATAAGAATCAAAGGAGATAGAACTTTGACATCCTCATACATTTGATAAGAAACTGAAGCGCTCAATTCAATTAGTACCACTATCCCACTCAATATCACATCACCAATATGAATCAAAGTAGATCGAATTTGGACATTCTTATGCATGAAGCGCTCTATTTTAAGAGTTTTATCATTTGAGTGGTAGTGGTTATGGTGCATTTAGTGGAAGGGGAGAATAATTCAGTGGAGAGGATAAATTTCTATTTGTAATTATAATAATACGCTTATATCTTAATATTAAAGATTTCAAGTAATTGTGTTGATGTAGAAAGGGAGTCATAAGGGAGGCTAAATAATTGCTCCTTCACAAAAAATATTTTTTATATTTATATGTTATTTGTGAAATCTGATATCATATAAATTTAGGAATCTAATAGACGACGTCCACGCCAAATGGGAGAGGCATAGCTAGCTAAAACAAAACTTCTAGTTTTAATAGCTAGACACTAAAGGGATGTTTAGTTGGGATGTGTGTTGTGATTTTTTGTTGTGGTTGTTGTATTTTTTATTGGTTATTATGTTTTTTTATCGATTTATGTGCTATAGTAGTGTGTTTTCTTTACCGATTTTTGTATTTTAAAAAATAGGAAACCAAAACTAAAAACAAAAATTAAAGTAAACATGACCTAAAATATTTACCAAAATTCGTACAATTGATAAGCAATATTGTTCTTAAATCCATAATTTCTTTTTAAAAGAATGATTTTTTTTCAACGCATTGTCATGTTTTTTACAGGGAGTAATTTTTGCGAAAAAAAATTTGAAGAAGTTTCTTGTCCAATTTATTATTAAAACTACAAATTATTAGGAAATTTTGATTTCCATTTGCCAAAATTTTGTATTGTAATCCGAGAAACACCAAAAAAAAAAAGTTTTTTTATAGAGCGTATATGTTTTTATTTAAATATCACATCAATTACAATCTTAAATACGATTTGCTATTTAGTATTTATTATGTTTGGCAATAATTTTTGTAACTTATTATAGCCTCCAAATAGAAACTTTAGTTTCAATAACTTTATCCTATAAAGAATAATCTACTTAAAAGGAAAGTTTTAATAGTGTAATTCTTCTCATTCACATTCAACCGAGTAGGAGCAGACGAGGAAATGCTCTTTACGTGGACAAAGACCGAAGAGGTTGTAAGCCTCTAATCTTGGCAGTTGGTATTAATAATTAAATAAATATGTTCCGTCTATGAACTTGAATTTATTGATCAATTCACGAAATTTAATATGAATCCTTTATTTAATTATTAGAAAGAGATTACCGTAATAGTAACGTTCATGAAAAACCTTATTACTCGAGAAAAAAGAAAAAAAGGAAATTCAGGCAATGCATGCCCAGATGGACCCTGCTAATTGTTGTTAACGCCTCTGCCCCTCCCTCCCCCTTGTCTCTTGGGTGGCATTTAGCACTCTCTCCCTCGTACTGGACTTGCCAATTTATATCCTACCATCGCTCCTAATATCTCAGCAACTCATTCTAAATCTCATTTCTCATTTATCTCTTCCTCTGCAACTCGATAATGGTGGTTCTTTCTCAGCCAGCTTTAGACCAGTTTTCTTTGATCAAAACATACAAGCCCACCCAGTTGTTCACCGAAATTCCAGTCATAGACCTGGAAGACCCTGATGCCAATAACCTCATAGTCAAGGCGTGTGAGGAGATTGGGCTCTTCAAGTTGGTCAATCATGGAGTCTCAATGGAGTCCATGATCAACCTGGAAACTCAAGCTTTGAACTTCTTTAACCTCCCTCAGTCGGACAAGGACAGGGCTGGCCCTCCTGACCCTTTCGGCTATGGAAACAAGAGAATTGGCCCTAATGGTGACGTTGGTTGGGTTGAATATCTCCTACTCAACACCAACCCCCAAGTCATCTCTCAGAAAAGTCTCGCCGTTTTCCGGGGAAGTCCACAAACATTCCGGTTAGTATTTACAAGGATACTAAAATTGATGAGTTATTAGCCGATACGTGGGACAAGTTGACTAAAAGATTTCAATACAATAATTGAGTTTGTTTTATTGGAATTTTTGTAGCTCTGCTGTGGAAGATTACATGTTGGCAGTAAAGAGAACGGCTTTCGAAGTTCTGGAATTGATAGCTGATGGGTTGGGGATAGAGCCTAGGAATGTGTTGAGTAAGATGTTAAGAGATGAGAAGAGTGACTCGTGTTTCAGGCTGAATTACTATCCACCATGCCCACAACTGCAAGCATTGAGTGGTAGGAACTTGGTTGGGTTTGGGGAGCACACTGACCCTCAGATAATTTCTGTCCTAAGATCCAACAACACAACTGGCCTGCAAATCTGTACCAGAGATGGGACTTGGGTTTCAGTCCCACCTGATCAGACCTCTTTTTTCATCAGTGTTGGAGATGCTTTACAGGTCCACTTCAACGCCCTCCTCTTCATTTATCGTTAATCTAATAAAAACATGTCTTTTTGTTTCTGTAACCGAGCTTTTTTTTTCTTTTAACCTTTACTTAAGGTATGTTTTTGGGTTTCTTTTCTTTGTGACAAGCTGTCTACCTCTCCGGACTAGTACCTTACAGTTAGTAGAAAGGAATCTTTCTTCTAAATTCCAATTTATGGTGTTCTACTGCACCCACCTAAGGGTTCATTTTTGTGATATATCCGGGGACTTGGGCTAAACAGAAAAAAAAAAAAAAAAAAGAACAGAAGAAGAAATTCAATTTTTTTTCTGTTTGCTTTGGTCGTTTATCTCCTTTTCCTAAAATTGATTGGCAAGTATGGTAATGTTACGTTACGTGTGCAGGTAATAACTAATGGAAGGTTTAGGAGTCTGAAGCATAGAGTTTTGGCTGACACAATGAAGTCAAGAATTTCCATGATTTACTTTGGTGGTCCTCCTTTAAGTGAAAAGATAGCACCTTTACCCTGTTTACTGGCTGAGGAAGAAGGCAGCCTATACAAGGAATTCACATGGTGTGAATACAAAATTTCCGCCTACAAATTAAAATTAGGTGATTACAGGCTTGGGCTATTTGAGAAAAATGCAAGCACTTAAAAGGATCTGGTCAAGTTCCCTGTTTTAGCAAAATTAGGGTTTTGTCAAAGTTCCAAGTAAGTTACGACTCAACTCTGCTATGCATGGGGAAACAAATAGTTTTGCTTTTGGCTTTTTTTTTTCCCCTTAACTTTTAGGAACTTTTTTCCTCTGTTTACATATCTTGTTTAGTTTATATGTAAATGCAAGTAACCTTGTGGAATTGTGGCAAGTTTATTACTATCATCATCAACATCGTCACGTGTAGATACATACCAGATACTATCCTAAAAGCTACATGGAAATTTCCCATACGGCCCTCAAAATATATATGTAATTTTCCTTCTTTCCTTTCAATTCCCATTGTTGTTTTATTAGGTTGGAGGTTTCCTCACTTCTGCCCCGCTTATGTGGCAGGCAACTCCTTTCTAATCAGATTCCCAATTGCTAACACTTTTCTCCATTATTTTCACAAAATATCACAATCACATCAATACCATGAATCCAAAACTTTATTTTTTTTATACGAAAACATTTATATTTGACTCAATAATGATAATACCTTTCCCTTGCCAAAAGTTGGTCCCACCTATTCCGACAAGCATGGCTTACAATTAATTTTTCGGTTGCATAACTTCCTGCCAACATACACAATAGTTGCTATTGCAAGCCATCTTCATACAAAAAGCAGATAAATATGGCAATCAAACATGTATTCGGTACTTCTGTCAAGCTATCCTGAAAGTGGGGAAGACACTGCAGTCAACGAAAATCCTTGCTTCTATCTCAATTTTTACTTTATTTTACCTAACTACAGAACTTCATAAGCTTGGAATTTAACTTATAACTTTCCTTCACTTTAATTGTCTCGCGGGCATGCAAACCTTAACCTTTAGATACCACTGCTTCCAGTATAAAGAAATGTGTCGACTTAACCCTTTTGTTACAACTTAGGAATTAAGTGACAGAGCAGAGTTTTCAATGGCGGCGGGGTTGAGGTTGTTAGAAATAAGACGATTGTTATGATAAATCCTAGTATTTATAAAAATCCGATATTGCACGCTGTCCTATATTTAGAATCTTGGACTTGATTTAATCCTGTTACTAAAGTAATTTTTAAGCAGTAATTGGGAAGCAATGACACTTAAGAAGTTGTTTGGTATTACTGTAAGTTGTTATTTTTAATTGTTATTTTGATATAATTGTATTGATTCTTGTGTTTTGTCTTTATTTCTGTGTTGTATTAGTGTGTTGTCTTTATTAATTTTTATATTAAAAATCAAAATCAAAAACTCTAATAATACTCTAAGTTTTCAGGATATGAATCGTACTTACATTAAGACATCCATATCATTTCACGGGTTTATTCAGAGGTGGCCCCTCTAACTAGCGGTGAAGGGGCATTGTATGACCAAAAAATAAGAAAGGCAGGGCTATGAAGATTCTGACAAAGGGAATGTCTACTTGAAAGAACTCGGGTCGCTCTCCAAAGAGTTTGTATTGACCATCCAAGTGCACTGCAATATCTCTATCACACCTCTCTTTTTTCTGATCAGGCATTTCATCACCCATGAATTCAACTAACTGGAGACACTTGGCGACTCTCTATTTCTCATTTCTGTAAAAAAAACGAAAGTGGACACCATTTAGATTCTGAGAAGCCACAT
>JAOXYD010000002.1:16951136-16967135 GCA_028565735.1 Pinacopodium congolense | reverse complement strand
TTTGGTCAATTCGGGTCAGGTCGAGTATGGTCCAAGTCAGGCAAGTTGGGTTATCGGGTCGGGTCAATTTTTGACATCCCTAATTACAACTTATACAACAATGCTCAAACCCAAAAATGCATATTTAATCTACCCAAAAGGCATGCTGATTTATTATCAATTACTCGAATTTTTAACTAAAGTAATTGTGCAAACCATAACGTTTGTTCAATTATACAAACGCAAACATTAGGTATTATGTTCCCCATTTTAGTTACATAGATATCTGATTTCTAATAATATTCATGTATCAACTTTGACAAAATTCAAATTTTTAAGAAAAGAAGATTAAAAGTACTAATTTCTCTGTAATTTCTTCCTTCGTAAAGGAGTAAATTCATTTTTTTTTCTTAATACATTAGCTATATGAATAAGTATGCTTGAAAGTACTATTAAATTGAAGAAAATTTCAAAAACACTTTTTTGGTGACTAGCTTCAAAGGACAAAACGCATACAATTGATTATGGGGTCACTACTAATAGTTGACTAACATTTAATGCGTTAAAAGTTTCGAATCGAGTTACAGAGCCCCACCATCCATACATGCCTGGAAATAGTTACGAAATCATGTTGCAACGGGAGTTACTTGGTTTATGGCCAATAATCTATCGGTTGATTATAAATGAAAAAAATAAAAAAGAGAATATGATGTTTGGCTTTTACACATCTTTTATGGAAGAATAGAGATCCTTACACAGGCATACTACAACCATATAATAGAAAAAGGAAGCTATTAGAATAAAAGAAATGAGTCTAAAAGTGGCTGAAGTAAAAGAGCAACTCAAAGAGTATTGGGCCTTGCTCTTTAAAACCCTCTAATGTAGCCTAGGTCTCTTAATGTGGCCCAACGAGCTCGACAGCCCATCCAACCCAACAGCCCACCAACCTAGCTATACAAACCACACTATAGTGACGGATAGAAAGAAGAAAACCCTAATTTGTTCAATTCATCAAATGCCTAAGAGAAACCTTAATTTGATAGGTCTTTATCGGTAGCTTCTTTGTGATCATTAGCTTCTTCTGTCGTTGTTAAAGCTTCTTTCTTTAACAATCTCCCATAACTAGAGTATACATGTTATGTATGCCCAACTTAAGTAATAGAGCATGAAAAGAAGTCTTCGATAGTGCTTGTGTGAAAATGTTGGCAAGCTGAGAGTCTAAAGTGACGGGAAAGAGGTGCACAACTCCAAATCGAACCTTTTCACAAACAAGATGCCAGTTAATCTCGATGTGCTTTATTTGCTCGTGAAAGATTGGATTTTTAGTTATATAGATGGTTGAGTGATTGTCATAGTAGAGGTAGGCAGCGCATGAGTGTGTAAAGCGAAGTCTTAAAAGAGATATATTAACCACAAAAGCTAGAAAGTGGTGGATGTTAAAGCTCAGTATTTGACTTCAAACGAACTACGAAAGATCACCCGTTGTTTCGAGATATCAGTAAAGACTCAGAAAAACACGGAAGCTAGTAACCAACTTACAAAAAGTTAGATAGATCACCCAGTTGGAGTCTGAAAAGGCTCGAAGATGAATAAGAGAAGAGTTGTAGAAGATCAGACCTTGGCTAAGTGTGCCTTTAGGACAGCGTAACACTTGATGTGTAGCCTAGAAGTGTTTTGAGGTAAGTTTGTTGAGGAACTGTGAGAGTTGCTGCCCAGTAAATTTGATGTTAGGTCTGATTATGGTGAGATAAAGTAGCTTTTGGATGAGGCATCTGTATCCGTTGACATCAAAGTAATGCTTACCCAAACTGTTAGGCATGTTTTCGGAGTCGTTGGAGTGGAGATGGGTTTACAGTGAAGAAAGCTAGTGTCTTTTAAGAGGTTAAGAGTGTACTTGTTCTACGAATGATTAATTAAGAGGATCGGGCTAACTCAAGTCCGAGGAAGTATTTTACGAGATCAAGTTCTTTAATTTGGAAGGTAATATCTAAGAACTTCTTTGTTGATTTAATAATATCAAGGTTATTGCTTACTATAAGCACGTCATCCACATAGATTGGGAGAGTAATAAAAGTTGTTTCCTTGCTATTTAGTAAACATGGAAGGATTAGAGGAGGACTGGACAAAGCTATCAGAGTTTAAGTTTGAGATAAGTTTGGCATGCCACTATCTTCTTCCGTGTTTGAGGCTATAAAGACTTTTCTTTAACCTATAAACCATGCTAGGGTCTGGCAAGTTGAGTCCTAGTGGAGGCTTCATGTATACTTCTTTATAGAGGTCACTATAGAGAAACACATTGTTTATATCACATTGATGAAAATGCCAGTTCTGTGATGCGGTGAGAGCAAAAAAAAGCCAAATGGTGGTATGATTGATGACTAATGAGAAGGTGTCAATGAAGTCCAAGCCTAGTTATTGGGTGAACCCTTTTACTACTAGCATGCTTTTGCAACGATGGAGGGAATCTTCTGGATTAAACTTATACTTGTGCATCACTTGCAGTCAATGGCATTCTCGCTTGTTAGTAAAAAGGTAAGTTCCTAAGTCTTATTGTTTTCAAAATTTTTTAGTTCTTTAGCCATTGCATGATGCCATTCTTTACATTTGATTGCTTCTATATAGGTTATAGGTTCTTTTGAGATGGTAAGGGCTATAGTGAAGGCTTGATGTTAGAATGATATGTTCTGATAGAAGAGTATCGAGGAGATAATATGAGGAGAGGTATGGGGTAATGTGGGAGATAGGTCTAGAGATAAGATGGTGTCCTAGTTGGTCTACATGATCATAGAGGCTGTATGGGTGGTATAGATGAGGAAGGTGGAGTCTAAAAGGATAAGTTAAATGGGGAAGATTTATTTCATGTAAAGACGAGATGTATAGGTTCATATGAGGTTAAGCTAGTAATTGTTGGTAGTATTGGATTAGGAATAAGAGGCTCATCAAGAGGTGAATGTAGTAAAGGGAAACTATTTTCATAGAAAAAAAAGTCTTGAGACAAAAAAAATTACTTTATGTATAAGTCTAGTAATTTATATCCTTCGGTCTATGTGGTGAAACTTGGAAACATAGACTTTCTTTCTCCAACATCCAACTTTCCTCTATTAGCTTCTTTTATTGATACAAAGCATTAACAACTAAATACTTTGAAGTGAGCAAGGTTAGGGCTAGTGTTAAATAAAATAGAATAGGGTGACCTATGTGATAATAGTGAAGTGGGAATGCGGTTAATGAGAAAAACAACATGCAATCCGTATTCTGACTAGTATTTGTTAGGTATAATAGTTTTCATTTTTAATGCTCTGGCCATACTTAGGACATGTTGGTGCTTTCTCTCCACTTTTCCATTTTACTAGGGGGTTTTAATGCATGTAGTTCATGTGTAATCCCATTTTTAGTAAAAAGGTCGGTTATGATGAATTTAATTCCTCTATCACTTCATATACACTTTATTTTCTTTGCAAAGTGTATTTTTACATTAAATTTTTAACTAACTCCTTGGTTTCTAATTTGTGTTACATTAAATGAATCTAGGTCATCTGGTTGTGATCATTAACATGAGTTAGGAAGAATCTGTGCCCATGTATTGATGCAGGGTGATAAGGCCCTTATATGTCAATGTGAATAATATCAAAACAAAAGGAAGCAACTAAGGTGGTTAAATTGAAAGGTAATATTTTCTATTTTGAATGATGACAGATATCACATTGAGTAACATTTTAAAAGGAAATGGAAGAATCTATGGTAGATAATATTTTGAGTCTAGAATTTGAAAGATGTCTTAGCCTTTGGTGCCAAATGCTACTTAGCTGAGAGGAAACTGTGTTTACTTGATGGAAAGGTGTTAATTAATATAGTCCATTAGATTGCTTATCAAGACTAATCGTCTTTAAGGTTGTAAGTTCCTAGATAACACAAAAGTCACTAGTAAAGGTTAGTTTACAATGTGAAGCATGTGTATGTTGGCTAATGGAAATAATATTAAACGAAAAAAATGGGGAGTTAAAAGACATTAGTTAACATTAGAAATGAAAAATGAACTGATCCAATGTGAGTGATAGGTGCACGTTGACCATTCAAGAGCCTTACTGTGAGTTTTGTGACTTCTATATAGTCAGAGAAGAGCTTTAAGTTGCATATCATATGATCTGTGACTCTTGAATCCAACATCCAGATGCATGACCAGGGGTAATGTTTGTTAGGTGAGAATGTACCTGTTGTGTCCTCAGTGTCTGTATTAATTTATAGGATAGGTGTTGGACTGATAATGGTGACTTTCTTTTTGTTTAACAACTCCTTCAATTTGTTGTATCTTGCTTGGGTCAAATTATAGCTGTGGCTGGATGAGCATCCTTCCTTCTAGACTTCAATACAGGTTTGAACAATATCTAAAGCTAATTTAATTTTCAGTTCAACTTACTTAGCTACTCTAAATTTGGGCCTAGGACTAGCTTTTTGTTGGTAAGTGGCTAACTTGTTGGTTAATGAAAAATTAAAGGGAAAACC
Organism: Pinacopodium congolense; assembly: GCA_028565735.1. Classification (NCBI taxonomy): domain Eukaryota; kingdom Viridiplantae; phylum Streptophyta; class Magnoliopsida; order Malpighiales; family Erythroxylaceae; genus Pinacopodium; species Pinacopodium congolense. The sequence goes on along the minus strand of JAOXYD010000002.1, from coordinate 16,962,653 downwards.
TTGTTTTCTGTAGAATTTATCTTCAGTATGCTCTTGATAACTATAATAGGAACATAAGGTTTTTTTAGTTAATTGGTAGTTTTTCCTATAGTCAGATTTAGTGAAGAATGCTTATGATTTATAATTGGTCGAATGAGGTGAAGGGGGAGGGCAGGAAGAGTTTAATTGTCTTTCATGATATGAAACCATATAAAATATCTTTTTTATGTCAAGAAGGGGATACAATAACATGATTAAAGATTTGACAGTAGCATAGGAATCATTAAGGCCTTTTAGAAACCGTATAACACAGTTACACTCGTGATAGGATTTTATGATAGCCATTACTTCATAGGTGCATTGTGGTTAACATCTATACTTATATAATAGCCTTAAATTGGAAAATTCATCCTATAGCATCTTTATGTGTGTGTAGTAGTAAAAAGACAACTAGTTTAACTTGTTTAAAACAGTAAATCTTCTCTTGTAGGTTTGAAATCTAAAAAGATTTAGCCTGTAAAAATTTGTCATATAAGTTTTTCCACATGTCTATTATAGAGTCAAGACAAATTACACTTTATGCTATGGATTCATTTATAGATCACATTAACCATGAAAATACCATGGTATTGCATCATTCCCAATAAAAATAGACAGGGTCATCTTTGTTTGGCATGTCAATACTACCATTAATGAATTTAAATTTGTTTTTAGAGAATAAAGCCATTCTTTTTTACCTTGACTACGAATGGTAATTGGTTTATGATCAATTGAGATCAGAAACACATGCAAGTATGCTCTGATGCCATGATAAAAATAAAAAAAGAGTATGATATTTGGATTTTACATAACTTTTATTAATGAATAGGTGCCCTTATATAGGCATACTATAGCCATGTAATAGAAAAAAAAGGAAGCTACTAGAATAAAAGAAATTAGTCTCTAGCTTTCTAAAGTAAAAGAGCAAGTTAAAGAAAAGTAAGCCTTTGTTCTGACTTAGGCCTTGCTATTCCAGTCCCTCCAATGTAGCCTAGATCTCTTGATGTGGCCCCATGAACTCAGAAGACCACCCAGCTCATTAGGTTATCCAACCCAATAACCCATCGGCCTAATAAAGAGTTCAACAACCCATCCAACCCAGCAACCCATTAGCCCAACTATATAAACCAAACAAAGTGATGGGTAGACAAAAGAAAATCCTAATGTGCTTAGTTCATCAGCTGCTTGGGGAAACCCTAATTCGACAACTCTTAATTGACAAGTTCTTCGTGATCATCAACTTCTTCTGTCATTGTTGAAGTTTCTTTCTTCAATAATAAATTTATGGCATATTTTGTTAAGGTATTATTTATCTTATATAATTTTTTTAATTAACTAATGTATAAGGTAAAGTTTATGAGATAAAGACATTTTACAAATAAAAATATAATAGAGATCATAATTAGGAGATTCATATTGTAATTAAGTATTGTCCCTACATTATTCCCAATCGTTGCTTTATTAAGACTGGACATTAATAAAGTAGAAAGACTAGCACATGTAGCACATGTTATGTTTTTCTTTATGAAGGGAGTGGTTGATCTCATAAACTAAAGTATAAAGATCCTTAAATAAATGTGTGGATGCTTATTAGAAAACAAGTTCATTGAACTAACTCGATATGAGAATTCCATATGGAATATAACTTATGTGTCTATGGAAATACTTATTGTAATGATTGTATAAGTGACCCTTAGACTTGAGATTACCAAAGTTATTTTATATAGGGATTGTTATATTTTAATACTACTTAAGACCTATTCTAATTATAGATAAGTCACTTGATAGTTATTGGATGTAGCATGTACTATATAGAACTAGTTAAGTGATTAATATAGGATTTTTCATCTTAAAGTAATTAGGAAGAATGTTCCGTTGTTCTCAATTAATATTGATTAAATTAATTAGGAAGAATATAGAACTAGTTGAATGATTAATATAGGATTTGTCATCTTAAAATAATTAGGAAGAATGTTCCGTTGTTCTCGATTAATATTGATTTACGAAATCCTTGGCTAATGGGAATGACAATATGAAAATAATTTTCAAATGTCATTAAAAAAATCAATTACTAATAGTAGAGAACTAATATGATTGGACTCAAATAAAGAAGATCATAATTCTATACTCTATCTAATCAAGGCATTTTATAATGAATGGATTAAATTACAAGGAAAAACTATGCACGGATAGATTAAGTTAAAAATCACTTTGACATGCCTAATATTTGGATAGTCATGAGGTGTTGCTAGATGTCAATCTTCATCCATGATTATACATTATTTAATTAGAGGGTTAAATATAAATTAAAAGAAAATTTAATTTATCTGATTATAATTATAATTTATAATCACTGTCAACATATTAGAGACCTAATGGATCAAACATATATATCAATTAAGGAGAGCAAAATTAATTAAGTTAGACTAAATTATGAAGTTTTAGAAAATTTAGGTTAAATATATGATATTTGATTATGTTAAGATTAAATAATAATTAAAATTAAAGTGAGACTTTAATTTTAATTATTTTAATTTTAATACTAAGAATGATATTACATTTTTCCAATTAAAGGAAAAAAAAGGTAAGAGGGGCTAGCACTTATCTTTTTATTCCTCTTAAATATTGAGTTTATTCAAAATTTAGTATGTGAATATCGTTAGAGGACAGAAATGCATGCTTAAAGTGGTTCTTCCATCAAGATTTAAGAAAATGAAGAATGGGTCAAGCTTCATAATAAGGCAAAAATTTAGATTCATGCTTTATTATACTATTGATTTAATCTTGTAATAATTTAAAGTAATCTTGACTTTTGGGAAATTGAACAAAAATTTTTGTTTTGCTTCTATTGCATATGATTCAATTGTGTCTCAATTTTCTAAAAAGGGTCACATATGATATGTTATAAAAGAAATCCAAAAATAAAAAATCAAGAATACATTAAAAAAATGAATAATATGGGAAATCTTTTGGGAAATATGATAATTATATAACGTTAACAAATCATTGAGGATGTTCATAAAATCCATGGATTGTTAGGGTGATAAACTGCAGCTCATCTTAATCCTTTCTCTAATGGATCCCTCCTCATAAGTATTTACTCTAGCGAAAGATCAATGGTTCCAATTAACCTACACAAGAAACAACGAGCTTATTCAAAATCTTCCTAACATGGCATTTTTACAGCCACCTTTCCAAAACTTGGCACTACATGGCTTAGAGCTTTACTATTCAACAATATGAATAGAACCTCCTATAATTGTGTTGACCAACCTTTGCTTATAAACCCATCTCAGATTCTAGTTGCCTTTTTAAATCGATTCATTTGTTAAATGGAATTCATTTCTTATATTCATGGTCAATCCCCATTGTGCATTTTTGCAACTCACATCCCTTACACTTTGTTTCCAATTAATGTTAAGTGTTAGATATTTGAGGTGGTGTAAAACTCATAAAATTTGAGATAGTATATGAGATAGTATATGACTTATATATTCAATATGATAATGAAAGAAAAGAAGGGTTACTTGGAGACTACAACAAGAAAATTGAAATAAACTTTCTTCAGTAATATAGTGAATTAATCTACCTTTAAATAGACTTTAAAACACTAATAATCTAAACAAATTAAATTAGAATAGACAATACTAACTAAACTAAATTAAAAAAATATCTAGATAATCTTGGTTGAGACCGATACCATATCGCATCATAACCAAATTATGTGTTGGTACAGTATCGATACTTATAACACTAATTTCACCACTTGCATGTACCACACATGCCATAACACTCCACAAGTACGTTGTCTCCTTTGTTGACATATGATGACACTGTTTGTTGATGTTAGACGTGCCCTGCTTGCTGACACACTATTGATGCGTTGTTGACGTTTTTGTTAATGTCAACACACTAAAAGACAAAAAGATCTCAATTTTTTATAATTTGAAAAATAGTCCCTTAAGTTTTTTGCATAAGTTTTTAGGTCCTAAAAAAAGTTAATTTTTACAATTTTTTATTTTATTATATTGATAATAACTAAGTTTTAACTTCAGAAAATTTAAATCAAGTTATAAAAGTTATAAATGAGTGGATTTTTCATGTAATTAAGTTGAATTAAGGGAGATAAATATGAATTTATTTTTCACAAAGTTTCTATTATTTAAAATTGTATGACTAATCACTTTTTAAGGTATTTTTGTATTGTTGAATTCTCAATGTCAGGATATTAATGATGTATTTCAATACTATTTTGCAACAACGTGCAATTACATATGGGGTTTGTGATCTACAGTAGTGAGTTGTCGCATGTATATGCCTATATGAATCACATGTAAGGTTTTTTTAGTGCCAATAATAATACAATCACTAGATTGACCTTTCAAGTCGGTATAAGAACCTCTTAATTTGCTTGTTGGGAGATTTCTTTGGTTTTATAATTAGTTATTTTCCTCATAGGTGTTGCCCAAGGTGGAACCTCACTTAATTCGACAAAATTGTTGTTGGTATAATATATATGTGAAGCAATACAAATGGTAATATTTGCTTAGTGTAGCCTTGACATGGATATCCCTAAGTGTGCTCTCACCAGCCGGGCCGCTGTATAGGACGGGCCTATGAACTGTCAGGTCCGGGCGAGATATGCGGGGGTGACATCCTGAGAGCCTCTGTAGAGCAAAAGATGGTTAGCTGGCCAATCTTTAGCTTTCGAAGACTTGTGATTATCTCGTTGTGGGTTTTGCAGGTCTACTCAATTTGTTCAGATATTAATAAGGAGCTGTTCACCGTACGAAAGACAAACTAATTGAATGTAGTGTATTAGTTGAGTTGTAGGTTGTAATTTTTTTATTGTAATTATTATATTTTTATTATAATTATTATATTTTTAATCGATTTTTATATTATATTAGTATATTTTTTAATTAATTTTTATATTAAAAAAAACAGAAAACAAATATTAAAGTAAACATGTCCTTAATTTGAAAGGTCAAGTTTTTACATTTATATTCAAAAGCTTAGAGGTAGTCATTTGAGAAAGAAATTGAGAACTGGGCATGCATTGCGTTCTTGAAGAGTTCTGAAAACTATACTTAAGCATCGACAGTGTATGGTGGGTTTGTAACGTCAGCTTTAGTCAACGTTGATACAGTGCTAAGAAGCCATCCAGAAGCGTAAAGACAGTAGAATGTACTTTTCGATTGCCATAGTACGTGATTAAGGAAGGTGGATACGAATTCCCTGGGTTTATTACTCTCAAGAAAAAAGGTGTTCAAATCAAAAACTTTTCTTTTAATCTCTCCACTCCCTAGTTGCATTGGGCCATATGCCACAGAGCAGCAGTATACAAATTATTGGACTCATTTTTCGTCTTTCAATTATTAACTGGACCACCAAAATTTACAAAAGATTTCACTTTGGATAGTACACAAATTATTGGACGCATTTTTCGTCTTTCAATTTATTGATTGGACCACCAAAATCTGCAAAAGGTTCCACTTTGGACTGTCGTTATCGATATTGGATTTGATTATAAAGTTAATATGGGACACCTTAAATGACGACTTCTTCTTTTTAACTTCGGCACCTTCCACAATGCAAAAATGATCGTGAATAAAGTTGGTATCAGACACCTTTAATGATTATTCTCTTTTCTTTTATCTTTTGCACCTTCCCCAATGCAACCACGATTATCATTGGGCTTGTGCAACTTATTATATGTATAAGTTGCAGCCTCCCCAATGCAACAGTGGCGGTGAATAAAGTTGGTATCGGACACCTAAAATTATTATTTTTCTTTTCAAAACATATATGCTGTGATTTTTATTTTTTATTTTTAGGGTTAATTTTATTAAAAAATTTGGTAATTTGACAAATTATTAATTAAATTTTTATAATTTTAAAATTATCAAATAAATTTTTAAAGTTTTAAATTATTTTTACCGTTACTTTCTCAATTATTTTTTATTAACGGTGTGTCACATGACATATTCACATGTTGTCACGTGACATTACGTGAACATGTCATGTGTCACTGAACTGATATGAAAATAATTTAAAATTATAAGAATCTATTTGATAGTTTATCAAAATTATAGGGACCTAATTGATAGTTTACCAACCTACAAGGAGCTAAATGATATTAAACTCAATTAATGAATTATTTTAACAATTAAAATAAAAGTGTTAATAATTAAAGAAATATATAATGTAAATATTTTATTTTTAATAAAATATTAAATTAATTTTTTTTAAAAATCAAATAAATCATACAAATATTTTATTTTTACAAATTCAATATATATAATATTGTATAAATATGAGAATAACACAAACATATTTTTTTAATAAATAATATAGTAACAATAACTTTAAATTAAAATTTTTTTTGATTGATGTTTAGATTATCAACCTATTATTATGCAAATTGTATTATTATACAACCTATTTAGTTGATAAACTAATCATCAATTTAAAAATAAATTTTTAATTCAAAGTAATTATTACTATATTATTTGTATAAAAATATGTTTGTATTACTCTCATATATATGCAATATTATATATATTGAATTTGTAAAAAATAAAATATTTGTATGAGTTATTTGATTTTTAAAATTTTTAATTTTATATTTTATTAAAAGAACATAATATTTACATCACATATTTTTTTTAATTATTAAAAATTTTATTTTAATTGTTAAAATAATTCATTAATTGAGTTTAATACCATTTAGGTCCCTGTAATTTAATAAATTATCAATTAAGTTCCTATAGTTAATAAACTATCAAATAGGTCTCTATAATTTTAAATTATGTTCATATTAGTCAAGTACTACGTAGCATGTCGTTAGTCAGAAATAACTGAGAGACTAACAGTGAAAGCAATTTAAAATTTTAAAGACTTATTTGATAGTTTGAAACTATAGAGACCTAATTGATAACTTGTCAAACTATAGGGGATTTTGGTGAAATTAACCCTTTAAAAAATCAGTAATGACATTCATTTATAGATAAGATACTAGCTCTTTTATTATAACCAAAAATCTTGAAGTATTAATTATGAGGATGGTTCTAAGGGAGTGACATGGTAAATAATCTCATAAAAAGAGGTAAAAGGAGCATTAAAGCACCTATACAAATGTATTAAATATTCACTTTAAAATTATTATTATCTATTCTAATTGTTTGCTTCCAAATTTTTATCATCTATTCGTTTACAATAATCATTTCACATATTCTTCACTTTAGAATTTTCTTGTTATTTTCAAAAAAAAAATTCATTCTTTTATTTTTTTAATATAAAAATTATGTAAATATTTGATATAAAAAATGATATTGAGAAAGTTGAGATAAAGAAATGAGGGATAAAGTAATTGGTTATGTTTACCGATTTTAATATACAAGAAAAAAATGTGTTATTAAATTAATAATGTTGTTATAGTTTTTAAAGTCATACAAAATAAAATACTTTATACGACATAATCGTTTAATATTTTTATAATGTTGTAAATAAAATATAAAAAAGAGTATAAGTATTTATATTTGAAATTTTATATTTTTTATCTCTAATTTTATTATCATATACTCACGGGCACAATTGAGCCACAATCCTTTATCCCAAAAACAAAATATCAGTCGTTGTGAATGTACACCATATGTAAGTGGTGAAATCTCAATCTCAATCTTTATCCCAAAAACAAAATATCAATCGTTGTGCATGTGAACCATATGTAAGCGGTTCAATCTCAATTTCAATCTCAATCACTGGCTCTTTATGCCTTTACTTTTCTAAAACACATGAAACATGCGGGGTAAATGAAAAGGCAACAAAGCTTTATGCATGGGTACCAACGTCAGTTTCTCACAGTACGCTATTATTGAAACCACGCGCAGCTGTAAATAATTAAAAGAGGAACAATTTTAAGATCTTGCCTATAATATCTTGCCTATTTCTTCCCCCTTCACAAAACAACCATAGAAGGTGATAATTTTGTTACAAATCAAATTTAGTGAACTTCTGTGGTATTTAAGTTACAATTTCCTTCGTTGTCCCATTACTTGTTATGCATATGTCATAATAAACTTACCCCACGGGGTATAACGAACTCCACCCATTTTTGGTTCATTTTGTAATATATTGAAAAAGTATGTTTTTATAACTTTCTTACTTTATGTATATTTTAAATTTTGAGCCAGGATAAATGAGAACATATTACTTTTACTTTTTTTTTGTTAGTTGTTAAGTTGTAATAGTCTAAAATTAAAATAGTTTGTTACTATGTCAACCTCATATTAATTCTTTTTTAATGATTCAAAATTTAGCAAATTAACATTATAAATTAAATTGAAAAGGAAAATCATTAATTTCAAGGATAGATCTAAATGTGATATTTGTTATATTAGGAGGGTGGATATACATAGGATGTCTATCTTATTTAGTCATTTTTTTCTCAATTGATTTACTAAAACTTGTTTTAGCGAATTAAAACTAAAAGTTTGATGTATGACAATTGAAAATTATGCCCGTTTGATTCGGTTTTATGTTTTATGTTTTTATTTTTGTGTATTTTTATTAATTTTTATGTGTTTTTGAATTTTTATGCTGTTTTTTTCAGTTATATTTAATTTTTTTTATTTTTATACTACGTTTTTCAGTTTCTGTATTAAGAAAAAGAAATAGAAAATAAAATTAAAAACCAAAAAAAATAAGTCGTAAATATAATGTCAGTATTCATTATTCTTTAGCGTAATAAATTTTAAAATCAATTATTGCTACGAACAATAAATTCATAAAAACCAATCCTACGATCGGGTTGCAACACTTGGTCACATGATGCAAGTCTTCGGGGCTCTGAAAATTCAATATCTTATCGTTTATACTCTCTCGAGTAGTGGGGTTGGTATCTCCAAAAGTCAAAAGATGTGAAAATGCCAAATATCAACAAGTATTTCATCGCTAATTGGAATGGAGAGAAAATGTCAACAGCACCAATGGGACCAATAAGTTTCTCTAAACATTATATCTCAATGGGTGGCAAAAGGTATAATTTACCCTCTAACGTTCGATAAATGATTTAATTTGACTCTTAACATTTTTTAAGATACCACTTTATCATATAACATTTGTAAAATGATATAATTTACCTCATAACGTTACAAAATAGTACATATTACCCCCTCACATTTACAAAATAGTACATTTTACTCCCTTAACACTAATTTATTAAGATCTTGTTAGATAAATGTTATTTTTGTCAATATTCTATAAATGAACTGTTAGCTAATTATTAAGAAAATAATTAGTAAAACTTTAACAAAATTAGTATTAAAGGGATAATTTACACTATTTTGTAAGTGTTAAGGGGTAAAATGAATTATTTTACAAATGTTAAGGGGAAAAATGATACATTCAAAAATATTATGGGGCAATTTAAACCTTTTTAGAAAAGTTAGGGAGTAAATTATATCTTTTGTCCTTAATGAGCTAAATACATGTGATCCCTTCCGATTTAATTTCCCTGTACAATTTTTTTAGAGAATATCATGGAATAACATTATATTTGAATTAATTAGTACATTAGCACATACAATGATATGTATACACTTTCATCTTATTTATATGACAATTATTAGATGAAAATTTTATATTTCAATTTACTTGATTTAACAACAATCACTATCATTAAAGATATACAAATTTTTAAAAATTAAATAAAGTTTTAATATATTTAATTTAATTTTAGTTTAAGATTTAATTATTAAATAATGATTTTTATATAAACATTTAATGTGATAATTTTTATTTATGAAATTATTAAAAACATAGTATTTGTATATTTTCTTAAGATTGAACTAATCAATAAGAAATTTTTTTTTAAATGTAAGGTATGACTATGAATTTTTATTTAAATAAAATTCTTAAGTTGATATTTGATAATCTAAATAATAGACAAATTATTGTAAAAATAGCTGCTCATGCAAACCTTAAATTTTATCGAGGATTGTCATGACAAATTGATGTGATAGAATATTTCTTACAAGTTGTAAAATTAACGTAGATAAAAAGGTTATTTTAAAATTTAACATCTATATTAAAATTTAGGACTTTTAAATTAAATCATAATCTTATAAAGCATCCGCATTCAACCTTTAATGGGTAGAATCCTTAATTTTGTTTGGGTTCTATTAATTAACTCTACATTTTTCAAAAAAAGTAAAAATTTTAATTTTTTGGCATCTACAGTACAATTGTAGAGCACAACGGGTATATTTAAACCCAACAAACTAAAATTCGGATTACAGTGGTTACTGAATTGGGAATTTAGGATAGTTCCAGTTTTAGTCATAGTCTTGTGAAGGCTTAAAGGAAGGTCCCAGGTCACCATATAAGGTAGGACATTGATAATTTTAATTGCAGTAAATTTTATAGGTTTCGATTAGTTATTAGGCATTAGATTCACAACATTGTAAGACGACTTTTATTTGAATTTATTGGAATGGTCATCACATAATGTGTTGGCTGTAGGACTTGGAAATTGTGTGATTTGTGAAATGCTTGCAGCAGCAAGGTAAACTGGTAGATCTTTTGTAATATGGTATTTCTGCGCTGTAATTAGTTCGTCCAGTTTGCCTGGTTAATAGGTTTTGGTTCTCTTGAGCGAAATTCACAATCTTCTAAGTGTAGATGACAAAGTTGTTTGAACTGGGATCGATGATAGTGTTGTGCTCGGTTGAATTTGCAACGGGAAAGTTCAGGTTGGTGAAAAAATGTTTCTATAGTTGTGTAAATGTTTAGAAGAGAAGCTGAATTTTTTAGCAAAGTCGAGCACGGCAACTCGACATTACTTTGAGGAAGGATTGCTTATGATAACGTGTATGGGCTTCAAAATAAATTTAAAGGGGAAAAAAAACCTAGTTCCAAATTTAATAGCCATAATAACGTGTATGGGCTTCAAAATAAATTTAAAAATTTTTATTTTTGTTTAAACACTTAATGGATGAGTTATAATATTATAGTGCAATCCAAACGTCACAAATATTAGATGTTAATGTTCAAATGATCTTGTTGCCAACTAATGCAACACATGAAAGGTTTTGAAGGTGTTACCCCTATGGCACCCACGAGGGGGAGTGAATTAGATGTTTAAAACTTTCTTGCGGAATTAAAACACTTTAAACATCTTAGACCAATTTTAATACAATGCAATCTCTAACCAAAATTCAACTCAAATGGAATACTAAACTTATGTCAATATATAATAAATTCAAGTAAAGATAAAACAAACACAATACATAAATATAAAAGAGATAAGGGAAGAGAAAGAACACTAAAATTTATAGAGGTTCGCCTACCCCAAAGATAAACTACGTCCTCTCTTCAACTACTATTTGAAAATTCACTAACAACAATCTTAGTTAAAGGCCAAGAGGAACCTTTACAACAATCTTGATTCAAGGTTAAGAGGAACCTTTACACAATCTTGATTACAAGGGTCAAGAG
>JAOXYD010000002.1:16914843-16944647 GCA_028565735.1 Pinacopodium congolense | reverse complement strand
AGAAACATCTTTGACATGTTTATGGATATCTTGAAAATGGTTTGAAAGTAAAACTTTTAAAGTTTTGTTAAATTGGTACTGTTTTGGTGGTTTCTCGTCCTCTTCTACTTTGAGTTACAAATTCTTATGGTTAGTTAGCCAAGGGCCAGGAAAATATCACATGGTAGAAAGAACAAAATCTGCTTCAAGGTATTAGTTCCATGTTTATTCAGTTGTCTGTTTTATGTTTCTTATTCTTGTCTCTGAATATTAACTCTAGGAAACTTCGTCATCAGTAGTTTTCATTAAGGACCTTGAGTTAGGTAAAATCCCCAAGAGTTCTTCTGAAGAAGTGATCCTTGCTGAGGATGAAAACACAAAAGTTGAAGCGACAGGTTCAGGCTTTATTTGGGATAAGTTTGGTCACATTGTGAGTATTCCTTCTCTGGTTACTCAATTATTTTGTTGATGCAGTGTTTCGCCTGATTACTAGCCTTCGTAATTTGCCATAATCTCAAAATTACCTTGACAACTCTCCATTAAATAATAGAATTATTTGATGAGAATAAAGTAATGAGAATGTTCCATATTTTTGTGCTTGTTTCATGTTAAAGTGCTTAAATTTTGATTGTTACGTGTGTTAGGAAATCAGAATGATCTCAGCATATAGTGAAATAAACAAACAATTTTCTTAATTTTCAAAATCAACATCATTTTAGTTTTATAACCAGATCTTATTACGTGCACAACAAAATAAACAAAACAAATTCATGATTTTTTTAAACCAAGATCATTTTAATTTTATAAAATGATTAATTTAGAAACATAATAAAGTATTTAATTATAAAATTGAACTTTATTATGAAAGTTCCTTGTTACTTTATTATGAAAGTTGCTTATTCTTTCACCAATTCCTTCGTAAAATCGATTAAATCACCAAAATTGCAAAATTATCTAGCCTTTAAGAGTATTCATATAAATGTATTAAGATAATTTTGCTAGTGATGTAGAGAGAAATATGCCAAGAATATTAGCTCCTATGGAGTTTGCGCAAATTCTTATAAAGGATTTGGAATTTTTTTGTAATTTAATCAAAATTAATTCTAGTTCCAATTTAATCGTAATTAGAATTGGAATTAATTCTAATTAGATACCAATTGTGATCTAGTAAAATCTAATAGTCAATATTGGACTTTATTAATCACATACCTTATATTTGACTTTAAAGTTTCTTATATTTCATAATCAACTCCAACTCAATTTCATTAATTTTTTTCTTTCTTTAACGATTTTGTATGCGTGATTCGTTAAGTTCTCAAGTATATTGACAATGAATACAAATTATAATAAATTAAATTTCTTTAATTTGTGTTTAATTATTCAATAATTTATATTCATATATCAAAATTGATGTTTGGCAATGCATGATGACCACTTAAATATTAGGAATATTGAAATAATTTTGATAACCTTTATGGGAATGATTTTTGTGAGTAATTGCATCCTCTTAGTCATGCAATATTTTGATGAGGCATAGACTATAAATTTCTATGAACTCTATTTGATTGTGATCATTTTAGTTCTTCTACATTATTAATTATTTTTCTTTATGACATTTAAACTATTTTCAAAGTATTATTCTACCTTAGTTAAGAATTTTACAAATTAATATTAATCGAAAATAATATAACATTTTTCTTTGTTACTTTAGGGTAATGAATCTTATATTGATCATTAAATTATTTTTAGATAGTTCATATTATACTCAATAATTCAATTGAGTAATCTTTTGTTAGGATATGTCTCAAAGAGTATCAAAACATAGTAATTTTTGTATGAGATATGATTACTTATACAATTATCATAATCAGCATTATTATAAATACGCAAGTAATGTTCTAGATTGTAAGCTCTATGGCATCCAAGAGGGAATGGATTGGGTATCTAAAATTTTGTTTTCTAAATTAAACTAATTAAACCTCCTAAACCAATTTTAAATATATGGATCATAGAACCAAAATTCAACCTATAATGATATGCCAATGTTTATACAAGTTTAATTAATTGAAAATCAAACACAAGTGCATAAATTTAAAGAGGATATGGAACGAGAGTGCACAAGCGATTTATAGAAGTTCAACTACTCCAAAGATAATTTACATTCTCTCTCCAATTACTTACTGGAAATTTCACTAAAATAATCTTCCTTAGGGTTAAGAGTAACCCTTACAACTTTTTTATCTCTACAAAAGAGGTGAAGAGGAACCTTTTGCAATCTTACTTTTCACAAAATGGGTAAAGAGAAACTCTTTACAATCTTGTTTACAAGGGTCAAGAGGAACTCATACAATCTTGTTTATCAAGGGTCAAGGTGAACCCATTCAATCTTGTTTATCAAGGGTCAAGAGGAACCCCATTTAATCTTACTTAAGTGAGTGAAGAGTAACCTTTATAATCTTCTTTTAAATTGGTGAAGAGTAATCATTTATATGAGATCAAAATTCATCAATTTAATCTTAACAAACCAGCCCTCAAACTCAACCTACCCAAACCTCAATTCAAGTTTATATAACTTATCAAATACTTGATTAAAATCAATACTCAAAGGAACTCACAATGCAATATATGCAATATGGAAATTAATGCATTCCATTATGGTCATACAATGCACAAAATAATTCCAATTCACATTCAACAATTAATGCAATTCAAATCTTCTTTATTCTAGGTGAAGAGTAACCTATTAACTCTATTTTAAAGGCAAAGAGTAGCTTGTGTACTACAATCAATAATTAACACAATCAAATAGCCATGTTTTGTAACCAAAATACACTTTTAATGGTGTATCAATGAAGCACAATTAATAAAAATGTTTCAGCAACTTTTAAAGACTTAAATAATATGCCAAATCTCCTAACACATCCATAGGCTTTAATGCATTCAAAAAATTAGATTAAGCACATGAACGTGAATTTGTCAAATATGCAGAGTTTATGTTCCAACTTATATAATTAACGTTTCTAATCTTTCAAATAATGTAAAATCAATACAACAAACCTATTGGAACGTTAATCAATCAGTTAACAATGAATTGCATCTATAAAAACGAAATTAAGGCACAAAATAAAATGTTTAAATCAAGAAAAAAACAAGAACATAATATGCCAAATCTCCTCACACCTCCATGGACATTAATGCATTAAAAAATTAGATTAAGCACATGAACATGCAATCTGTCCAAATATGCAGAATTTATGTTCCAACTTATATAATTAATGTTTCTAATCTTTCAAATAATATAAAATCAATATAACAAACATATTGGAACCTTAATTAATCAGTTAACAATGAACTGCATCTATAAAAATGAAATTAAGGCACAAAATAGAAGGTTTAAATCAAGAACAAAACAAGAACATGCATAAGTTGTCAAATGGAGAGTATATAAGTTCCAGCTCTATAAACAACATTTCTTACCTTTCAAAAGATATAAAATCAACACAAAAAACCTACTAGAAAGTAAAAAAAACAAAGGAACAACAGATTGGAGCAATTTCGAAACACAAAAATTGGATTTGAAGAGTCAAAGATGAGTATGCATATTGAAAGACCAAAATCTGGCAGATTTGATGTATGTGGCTTTGATTGATTGTAAGTGACGAAATAAGCCTCTAAAAATTCAATTATATGATCAGTAAAACCCTTGAGGACTTAACAAACAGAATGTAACAATTTTGTAGCATTAGAAACAGATTTAAAACAACAAAACTGTGAATGAAAGAAGAGCAGCAAAATAGGAAGACAGCTTTGATGAATCTGAGTTTGTGAGCTCAAATCTTTGATAAATTTGCATAAAGATTGTTTTGAAAGGTTTAGAACACTTATTTATAGTGTTAGGGAGTGAATAGAGTTGTTGGTGTTGAGAAATAGCCATTAGAGGGTCAAAAAATTTTAAACACCGAAAGTAGCTCAACCTGAAAAACTAGCCGTTATTCTGTTAGTGACTTAAATGGCGCCATTTATAACCCATGTTTTACTCTTAGAAGTGCATAAAAATGATTCAATTCAAATCCAAAACACTCTAAACAATTTCCTAACATCATATATAACTTTAAACAAGTTTGAAGACATTTTTTTAAGACTATATGAATGGCCAAAATGATTCAATTATCTTCAGACACAAAAGTTGACTTGTTTATGAAAACTTTTCATTCTTAAACAATTTTAAAACTTTACATAAACCAAAATTTATATCACAATATGACATAAACCAATTTAAACACACATAAATAACTTCAATCAATATTACAAAATACTTATACTCATCAAAAGGATTTCTATAAAGACAAATAACACATATTCCTCTTTATTAGGCAACATTACACAAATGAAACATTCTAAGACAATTACTAATATGTCAATGTTATAATCAAATTCAACTAATCACTAAAACTACAATTCAAAACTTATATGCAAATGTTCATGCAAATATGACATGCAAATGTAAGAGCCCTTTCAAGCATTGATAAAAATCAAGAAGACTTACAAATTAAGACACTTTCCTACACCTATCCAAACTTAATCTTCTTCTCTTGATCTTCACTTTAACACTTTAATGTTTGTTCTATTCTTCATTTTCTTCAAAGACGCCTTTTTATCTTGTGCTCCAATACATGTACTTGTACTTTGCATCAATCTATATTTCTAATGCATTAAAATCCAAATATCAGTAACCATAATGTTTTGTTATCATCAAAATATATGATTGGAACTTCTTTTGGTTCAACACAGATGAATTTTTTTTTGTTAGGTCAGTTTAGTGAATTTGTTGTCTAATAAAAAGTTACACATTTGTTTATTCATTTTATATTTTAGTTTGTCACATCGACTACTCAATAAAATAGTGACTCCATTAAGGATAATACATAAAGCATATGAATCTCATAAGTATGATTTTATTATAATTTTATTTGTGAAGTATAATTATATCAAAGATTTTGTTTTTATGAATTAGTTAACCAAACATATATAGATAAGATAAAGAATGTATTCAATTAATTATGTCAAAATTGTACAACTAGATTGAATACAGAACATAAACCAACAATATGTTCATTAGAGTTCCTGTTTTGTATATTAGGTTCATGCTTTGTGGTTGCTATTAGGTGGAAGCTTATAGGATAACATAAAACTGCACATGTCATGTTTTAACATTAAAATGCTATTTTTGACTACCATCACATAGCATCTTGTACTTTAGCTCATGACACATCGGGTTTTATGGCGTGCCAGGTGACAAATTATCATGTTGTAGCTAAATTGGCAACACATGGAAGCAATTTACAGCGTTGTAAGGTCTTTGACTGTTGATATTGCACAATATCCTCACTGCAACGGCTATTGAATGATAAAGTTCCATGACATGTGCCTGAGAGCTTTACTTTCTTGATCCCCTCTTTCACAGGTATATTTTGTTGATGCCAGAGGCAATAGCTTGTGCAGGGAGGGCAAGGTTATTGGTTTTGATCCTGCTTATGATCTGGCTGTCCTTAAGGTCTCCTATCAGATCCATTTGTTGCAGTTATGTTTGATAAATTATGAGTCATATTAGTATTTGCAAGATTAGGATGCAACTGATGGGTTTCTAGAAATCCTTATATAAGATCACTTTTTTCAAATTATATTTTATTTGAATGGCACTTAACATTTGCTTCAGTTTGCAAGACAAAAAATTAAAACAGCATTAAAAGTAAATGTCTTCAATTTCTTTCTTCTGTATAATACTAATTGACCTCATTGGTAAGTGCCACAAGATCAAGAATATTGGAACCCATGTTATGGAACATTTTCTGATATTTTTATCCTTCTAGTATATACTATTTAGAATTTTGCATGCTCGCGACTGATCACTCTATAGAAATGAGAGTATTTGACTATTTCATTTGAATGAAAATTCTTGCATCTGTACTGTTAAGTTTAAGAATGCAGGAATTGTGTGGGATTGCTTAGAAGAATGTTGGCTGCAGGTTGATGCTGAGGGGTATGAATTGAAGCCAGTTATTCTTGGTACATCCAAGAATTTACACGTGGGACAGAGCTGCTTTGCGATTGGGAATCCTTATGGGTATGAGAATACTCTAACAACAGGGGTAACTCCTCAGTGACTGAAACTTTATGCAGTTCATATTCCTTAAATTCATTTGTCCATAACTACCCAGAAAATCAATGTCAAAGTCCATTAACTGATTTGTACAGCTTCACAATATTCATGGGCATTAGATCTTTTGAATTCTTCCTTTTTGATAAAGGAAAATCATAGGATGATTATTTTCCATGAGTCATTAACGAATAGTGGGAGTATGAGGGTGATTAGTTAGTTCCACTGAAAATGCAGGTAGTTAGTGGCTTAGGCAGGGAAATACCTTCTCCCAATGGAAATGCCATTCGAGGAGCTATTCAAACCGATGCAGCTATTAATGCGGGTAAAACATTGGTTTTTCTCTCCTAAATGGAATATAAGCATAGTGTGGTTATGGCTTGAACACGTGGAAAGTAAGGAAAGCGGAAACTTTAGATCATATCTAACTGATACATAGAATGAATTTTAGTCTTCATCAATCACCATCATTCTTTGGGAAAATGGCACATATGATGGATTATAGATGTTCTAATGCTATTGACTCCTTACAGGAAATTCAGGTGGGCCATTAATTGATTCATATGGACATGTTATTGGGGTTAATACAGCAACTTTCACTCGAAAAGGTAACTAGATGCCTCACAACTAAGAAAGGTTGAGACTATATCTGATAGCACGAAATTACACTTTTGGATCACTTCTCATGTCACAATTAACGCCTAATTAGTCTCACGTGCATTGAAGTTCACAAATGTTGCCAAAACTTAACTATAAATTGTGTCTCCACCGTCACATTTTTGTTTTTCCTACTAAGGACGGCAGCAATATATTTATCAGGTAATATTAGGAGGATTAGTAATGGAAATGGGAAACACCTTCAGTTGAGAGATCTAATTACTTAATGTTTATGTCCCATTTCAGGGACGGGAGTGTCCTCTGGAGTGAACTTCGCAATACCAATTGACACTGTTCTTCGGACTGTTCCTTACCTTATTGTTTATGGAACCCCTTACACTGACAGGTTTTGATCACTTTATCTGATTTTAAAATACTTGGTGGCAATGCTCACGTCATGTTCTCTCAACTTCACTATTTCTTTATCCTGTGCTACTCTCACATTGGATGGCTGTCCAAATCGCACTTGGAACTATATTTGATTGATTCTGTAAACTAGATTCTTGCTAGTTAGTCAATTGAACTCTGTTGCTGTTAATGAAACAGCATTTATCAAAATATGGACAAAATTGCATACAAACAACTTTTTCTTTTCTTGCACAACTGTAAGATTATCACTTAAATAAAGCTACTCCTTCTTTATCTCAAACAGCAGTTTGGTTTCTTGAACTTTATGGAATGCGAAATTAGGAAATTAATTTATGGTTTTATTGATTTGCATTGATTATGTAATTTGGAAGGCTTCATAGAGGGTGCTTTGGTGATTTTGTCTTGCTTACCCTTGAAGCCTTATTAGGATTTGATGTTTGGAGAAGTTGATGATGATTAGATAATAATGTGGATGTTATAATCCTCATTGAGTTACTCTTAGAATAAGACATTGTTAGGGTGGTGTAAGTGGTGATTATATTGAATTGAAATAGGAGAATTTGGTAAAAGAAACATGTTACACATTTTGTATTGGTAACATGTAGCATGGATTAGTTGAGAATTTTGGGTTGTTTATTCTGTTGATTATTATATCTTGATTAATTGTTTATATGTTCTTAATTTATCAAAATTGGGTTAGAATTGTAGAAAACCCATTGAGAGGTGAAGATAGATTTAATTCATACGTAATTGAGTGTGGAATTATATGGTGTAACATGTAGTCAATAGTTTATGCATGTAGTGTGGTTACGGTGTCACGAAGACACCAAAGTTTTGGTACCTTATGTTTTGTGTATGTTAGTTTTACATCATAGTGTTGGTACTTATTAATGTGTGATTTATGTGATATGATCGATCTACGCAAGTAAGGATATGATGCTAGACTTATGGGCCGCATGCATAATGTGTGGTATTGTGTGAGATACGGGGTGTTTGATGGCTGGATGAGACTTACTGATCAGTATTAGAATGAGGGAGATACTATTGCGTTGGCAAGTGTATCAGTGAATACAAAAATTAGACATGGACATTCCATTGATCAAAGCATATCAGCTGGTATCAGATTGAGGTCGAACCATTATGTTAGTCAGGATGCATCAGCCTCTGGGTAGACGGAGGGCCTTGTGAAATTGTTTGGTACCCATGTCTTTGTCTATGTTGTGCTATGTTGGAATAATTAGCACATTGCACACTATATTCCTTGATAGGTTGTTGATAGTTGTAGTATCTTATTCCAAAATAAAATAAAAAGAAGGTTGGTGTAGTATAGATTTATATTTTATATATTATTCTTTTTCAGTTGATATATACTACTATTTTATAGTTGATTCTACAAGTGGAGAGTAAGTAGGAGAGCGGGGATTTAGGAGGGGGTATGCGTAAGATAATTATAGCACTAGTTCCATGATAGTATATTTGTCAAGAGTGTTGTGCTTTGATGATTTCATTAATGACCAGAGATGTGAGTATTCTTCTTTTATGTAAGGAGGATCTTCTATCTTGTTGAATTGTAAAGATGATTTTCAATTTATTTATGAAATATGTCCTTTGAATTATTCCTTTTGGACTTTAGGACATGTTAGTTCGGCCTTTAGCCTGGTAAAGCTTATATTCTTAGGCCGGCCTAACAGCAATAAAGTTGCCAATCGACTTTACTGTAAGAACGAACGATTGTATATTTTTTCATAAAACTGTATTTAATAGGATTAGTGACGTGAAAGACACTATTTTGGCTTTCTTTCTTTAGCTCTTTATTAGAACGAATTGTCTATTTTTTTCACAATTATAATCAACATCTAAGGCTTAAAAATACAATTATTTTTTTCAATTTCATGAGAGTGATATAAAATTTAATAATTAAAATATTGAAAGTCAAGTATCACATGAAATGGTTTCAAAATGAAGCTGCTGGAGATCAAAATCAGGCAAATATATATATATATATAACTTAGGTTCTATTATATGCTCTTATAGCTGAATTGGTGCTTGTATTCAAATAATTACTTAGATATTTTTTAAACATTTTTAAAGGGAGTTAATTGAGTATTGAAACAAAACTAATGCATTTGAATATAGTCAATATTTCTTAGCTTTATCAGAACTATGATACGATTCAATTCATACATAGTTACGTAATTAGTCATAGCAACCATTTATTTACAAAATTAAACATATAACTAATTCTATATAAATTCATATACAAATTCGATCAACATTGTTTTGGCTAGTACATTTTACACTTCATCTTACTTTAATCAATTATTTTGAGAGTATTAGAGGCTTTTCTGAGACATCACCTTACCTTTTACATAAAAGGTAAATCCTTTATTATGAATACTTCTAGTGACTTAATTAGATAACTTTCGCAAATGGCTAATATCACCATTCTTTAACTTCAATTTTTTTTATTAGTGTGAAGCTAGCAAAGTGAATTTTATACTCATTCAATTTTTTTAACTTTTCATAATTTATTATATAAACAAATTTATTTAACTAAATATCATATTTCAAAATTGCATAAGAATACATATAAAATGGCTTAAAGATCTAACATTGTGTAAAAGGGCCAGTAAGCACGTGCAATAACACAAATCAAAAGAAAAGTTAGAGACAATTAGGAGTTATTCAATATCAATTATACTAAATACATCAATTGCATTGAAATACACCAATTAATAATAAACTAATCTTTATAATAATTCTAAGTGCGATATATGAAATAATCACTCTTAAACTTCCAACAATTCAAGTGTAGTAAATAAATACTTTTATGTCATTCCCTCACATTTAAGCTGGACGTCGTCCTTAATGTTCAAATTAAATAATTAAAGATAACAAAAAAAAAAAAGAATGGAATAAAGAACTCTTATGAACTTCATATAAATTATTCTTCAAGTCATCTATGCTAACTAAAAGAAAAAGATCCAAATATCATGAAGAAGTGTCAAAGTAAAAACATAGTAAATGAAATCCCATACCACTCCAAACCTTAATAGTTGAGTTATTTTCCAACAAGTTCTTTTTAAAGGTTTTTTAACTGGATTTTAATATTAGAGAATTATTATTGTCTTCTTCAGTCCATATCTTTATATGATTTCTTCAAATTCACAATGGCTTGACATCGTCTTATTTCCAAGTTCATCTACTATTGGATGCCTTTGTTCACCTCCCCTATCTTACATGAAGCACCATTATGAAAAATCTTGAGATATAACTCCATGTTGGCGATCTGAAACTGTAATTTCAATCACATCTAGGATCATAACTACTTTCTTTTCTCCTTTAATATCTTTAATATCAACATCTTTTTCCCTGCTCTCTTTGAGCTTAGTTGATAACTCCTCTCCACTTATAAATATACTTTCCTTAATTTGCTCCATTGGCTTTATTTTTATAGTATTAGGTAGACTTAATAGCTCTTATTTTGCAATTAGTTCAACTATTTGCCTAACTTATGTTGCCAAGTTGTAGATGGAAGCCTTTATACCGTTGAACTAAAATTTAGTCTTAGATAAAAACTTAACCATTAACTCTTCTAACTTCAATTCCTCTTCTTGATGAACTAGTTCTGCAATTTGGGCCGCAAAGTTGTAGATGGAGATCTTTATGCCTTTGAACTAAGTTTCTTACGTAGATATGAACTTAACTAACAACTATTTCAATATCAATTCCTCTTCTTATTATTGATAATAATCTATTGAAGGTTATCAATAATAAGATTGATCAATTTAGAAGGAGTCTATATGATACATCCACTCTAAGTCATAGGTGTTACTCCAATTGTCCTTGTAAACCATCCAATCATTTAATCATCTTTTAATCAAAGTTGCTTGATTATCTTGCCATTGATAGTACTGCCATTAATGATTTTGCTATTCCATTGTGTGAACTGCCTAAAGCTACAAAAAGATGATTAAATGTATAACCCAAAACTATAGTAAAATAAAATAAAATAAAATAAAATAATAAAGGTATAAATTAAAATAAATATATAAATGATTAGATTATTTAGAATAAGGCTTTTGTAATTCGATTCCCTGAAAAAGGTGCCAAAATTTTGATGTATTTGAGTTTTAATTTCTAAAACAACCTACTTTTATACCTTAAAACTTTAGGTTAGTCACCTATCATTATTACAGTATATTAATTAGTTGAATAACGTTCTTATGAGGATTGAAACAACTAGTACTAGCCATCTTTTTATTAACTAAACTAACAAAATGAATGATTGTTTTGATTAAATTATTAACTAGAATAAAATGAACTAAATAATTATACAAAGAAATGGTGATAAATAGAATTAAGAACTAGATGAAAGAACCTAACATGTTTAAGTTTTATCTCAATTTAATGTGAAACCCAAAAATCCCCCAAAAAAATTATAATCTTTCTCGAGCAATATAAGTCATATCATCTTGGTTAATTAATTAGAATCTCTTCTTAATTAAAACCTAAATCAAATGCATTACTTCAATTTATAGATTTTATTTTATTTTTGTTAGGTTTGAATCTAACATGAGAAACTTATATAAGCCTATCTCTAATACCTTATGAAAGCCTCTGTATTCATGAATTTATCTATTCATATAAGTGATTTCTCAGTTTGACTATAGGAATTCAAATAAAAGAATTGAAATTACATGCAAAACTTTCATTATAATAGAATTGTGTCCATGAATAAACCTAAGGTAGATATGGGATTTCCATTAAATAAAAGAACAAATATTAAAATAAAAGTATCTAGGGTTTAACCCATATAGATCTTAAAGGAGATCTAAAGGAAAAAAAAAAGGTTTATAGCGGTAAAAATAAATATAACAAGGATAAAGAAAAAAAAAAAGAAGTTAGGAAATTGATTCTCATAAAATCTCTTTCTTGAACTTCATTTCAATCTTGTTAGAAATATTCTTATTTAGTTGAATCTCCACTTTAATCTTGATTTGATCTTCTTGAATGGCTTCAATCTTGTGTCAAAATGGCTTTGAAGTCAGTTTTGCCTTTTTAGGAGGCGGCTAGGCACTTTATAGGGTTAAAAACTGACGAGAAACTCGAAAAACATGTTTAAATTTGTGAATCGTGACTATAGTCATGGAATCTATTGGAAAGCGACAACTTGATATTTTTCCAACAAAAGTCTGGGTCTAGGTCATAGTCGTAACCTAGGTATGAAACAAACAATTTTGGTCTTCTTTCCTATGCTATTTAAATATAATGAATCACAAAATTTTTTCCACGATCATAATTAACATCTAAGGCCTAAAAAACAATTAATTTTATATAATCCCAAGAGTAATATAAATTTAATATTTAAAATATTTAAGCTCAAATATCATGTGAAATGGTCTTAAACCTAAGCTTTAAGAGATCAAAATCAAACCAAAAACATTTGTAACTTATCAAAATCAAACCAAAAACATTTGTAACTTAGGTTATAACAGTTAGACATATGAAATACAATGTATGAAGAAGTAAAGTATATGTATCATCATCACCAACCCAATTAGTATTAATAAAACATGTAAAAATATAGGTGAGGGAGTTAAGCAATATACTATCATAAAGGAAAAAATAGTACAGGTGAGGCAGTTAGAGCAATATATTATCATGATATGTTTTTGATAGCTCGTCGTAAACTATCAAATAATAAATTCTTAACTACTTAACTATCTAATAGGGTGAGCTAGGGTCAAATCACAAAGAGTTAGGATGCAAATACTATTTTGAATGTTGTATAAAAAAATAAAAGGAAAAACCCCGAATGCAATGAGAACTAAATAGCTAAGATGTAACAAATGCAACTAAAAAGATGAACACAATGCAAAAGACTAATAACAATATCAAAGAAAGGGGCATAAGATATCATTAGGATTTTGGGAAAATCACTAATTCTTGAACTTAGATAAATGGTGCTTTAGTTAAGATGTTAGCCTATAGATCTGAACATGCTCTCAAATTCTCAATTTCTTTAAAGTAGGTAAATCTGACCAGCCTAAGAAATACCCTTAACTTCGCTATAACATCAAATAATCTCTTTAAATTCAATAGTGAAGACACATTAGGTGATAAGGGATGACTAACTTAGGTCACTAACTTGCAAGCTAAAAAAGTGTAGCCTAAAGGATTGAAACTTTAGACTAATTAGTTAGGTGTGCTTATAAATCCAACTAGTCTATTGTTACTTTCGAAAATCACTATGAACTATTATGTATCACATGATCAAACCTAGCATTTGGTTTAGGAAATTACCTAAAGGGTGACCAAGCCTAAAGGTAATATCTAATCCTTGACATTGAACTAAGTTCCAATACAACGTAAGCTTTAAAGCACCAAATCCAATTAAACTCAATTAAAATCTCTGAAATAATTGTCTATTATCCCTTTTATACCTTCTAACCCCTAAACCCCTAGCCAAACATGCTCAAAGTAATCAAAACATAGATCAAATAAGTATATCTCATACTTAATCAAATAAAACCAAGGTTGGAAAATTCAAGACAAGTAATGGAAAATTGTAATTCAACACTTAGTGTAAGGAAAACCCAAGCTTTTATGATAACAATTAAATAAACATAACCCAAATTATAAAACAAAACTAATTGCATTAAAATAGAAATTCCAACACAACCAAATTGAATAAAAACTGAAACTAAATGATTTAAACCTAAAAACATGCATCATTCTCAACTATCAATCATAAACTAACCAAATGAATCAATAATAAACAAAAACCCACAAGATAAACCATCATACAATCAAAAATCAATAAAGCTAGACCTGGAATAGTAATTAATTAAGCTTAAAAAACCAAAATCAAGGCTAGTGATAAATGTTTTTTTGGATTATATTTCAAAGTTTTTTTTAGGCGTTTTAAGTGTTTTTTGTGCATTTTAACCCTAGTTAGTTTGATCTTTTGCTTATTTTTCATTATATTTTAGGTGTTTAATTATTTCTTTGTATTTTTTAGTATTCTAGGGAAAATTTTGAGCTTATTTAAGGATGGACTGATGAACTTTGGTAGTTAAATTCAGCATTGGCTGTGGTTTAGGTGACATGGATAAGCCATTAGGAATACTTGTAGAGCTTAGATGGCCATGAAATTTTATGGGGAGTGAAAGCCACATGTGAAGAGATTGTGGTTCAAATGTTGGGTCAATCGAAGTTCCGGAGAAGAAGTTATAGTCAAAAGAGTAAAGAGTGTCAAAAGTTGAAAAAGCTATCAAGTCCCTGACACCTCTATAAAAACCCTCACGCTTGTGGCTTCAACGCCACAAGCATGGGAGTGTTCAAAAGTGCTAATCAGCATGGAAAAAAACCCCTACACCTGTGGCACCAAGGCCACAGACGTGGGGGTGCATTCTTAGCTCCAAGTTTTATAATTTCAGTAAGATTTTGGTCATGCACGTGACTTCAAGCCATGCACATGACCAACGTAAAATGGAAAGATGGCCCTTCAGAGACATATAAAAGGGCACGAAAACCTAGAGAAAGAAAATACTTCAATAAGACTTGGCCGTCAAGAAACCAAAAAAAAAAAAAAACTACAGTTTCTTGCAACTCAAGGGTCATCATCGGAAGCTTCAAAGTAGGTCAAAATTCCAAAGTTTCTACTGTAAAGAAGAAGGGAAGACAACGTAGTGTTGCATTTAGTTATTTTTATTATGTTTTGTTCTATGGAAATCCAGGATATTGTTGAACTTATCTATACTATGAGTGGCAAAATTTTGTTTTAGGATTTTTTGTTTGAACTACTTGTGAACTCTTGTTTATTGATTCAATGCAAAGGATATTTGTGTCATCTATTGAGTTTAAATCTTGCAATAAATCGAGAGAGTGAGTTGAGTAACTTATGTTAAATGTGCAGTGAAAGTTGGCATCTAATATAACTATAGATGAAAATTTTATTGGTTTGTCAGAGAGGGATTATAATATATTAATATGTTACTTATAGGATTTTTTCACAACTAGTTGGATTTCCTATGAAAGACTTTGTAGATTGAGAGATTTCAAGGTTAATCCTAATTTAATTGACTAGGTAAATTTGGTTGCACCTTGAGAGAGGGTAACTAAAAAGTTAGGAAGTGTTGGGCTAAATAAAAATTGAATCAATCAAATAAGAGGGGAAAAAATAGGAAAAAATATAATTCCTATTCTTTAATCTTGATTTTTTCAAGTCTCAGTTTGTCACATTGATATTAGTTCAATGTTAATTTTTTTCGTTTTAATTATTTTTTAATTTAATTTCTTGGATTTATTCCTTAAACAAAATTTAACCTGAATTAAGTGATGACTAAGCACAATCCTCGTAGGATCGATACTGTTATATTATAATTATGAGATTTGTATAATTATGATATAATATAAAGCTAATGAGTGTCATTTAGATGTTCAAAAAAATTTTAGCGTCATTTTCAGATATTGATATTTTAGCATCTTATTTAATTAGGGTGATTTTGATTGAAGGATTTTTGACACTTTTCTTTATGTATTTGCAAGTGCATGAATAAAAGGAGCACTTGAAGGTCCAACAAGCTAAGTGAAGAATAGTTTTTGGATATCGCAAGGCACGAATGAGAGTTAAGAAGAGTTAAGCGCTAAAAAAGCATTCAAACAAATATGGCAAAGGAAGGTGAACAAGGAGGAGGCCAAAAGATGCTCATTTTATGACGCCGAGTTTCAATGCTAATCAACAAGGAATTGGAAGGCCTCTTGTGTACGCTAACAACTTTGAGATCAAGCCGACTTTACTCAATATGTTATAATCGAATGCTCAGTTATATGGTTTGACAAATGAGGACCCTAAAGCACATCTAGCAAATTTCTTTGAGATTTGTGACATGATGCATTTTTAAAGTTATAATGGTTGTGTAATCAATTTTTGGAGCACTAGCATCAAGTTAATAAGTTCCACACCAAATTTCAAGGCCAATAAATGAACGATTAAAAGTTCATTATGAAAAGACTAAGAGGAGCATAAAGGTAGAGCGACTGTGGCATTACTAGAGATTCTTACTTTTTAACCTAAATTAGGTTATTTTCTTATTGTATTTGGTTCCTTTAACATCTATAGCCACCACCAAGACCCTAAATGTGATTTCCAAGATCTCTTAACAAAATTTGGAGCAAAATTGAAGGAAAAATTTAGATCAAAACACCAAGAAAGTGAAAATTAAGAGTGGTGTTCTAATAATAAGCATAGAGGAGTCAAGAGATTCAAGAACCATGACCATGGGCTTCTTCTTCCCTACTCTTTTATTGATTATTAATTTTTTTATTTATCTTTAAAACTTAATTCTCTTGTATGATCAAGATTATTATGAACCTTAAGATGTGGTATTACATTATTCCTTTACTTAACGTTGAATTTCGAGAATTGTCTTAGATTTACTTATGGAGTTAATGACATTGGTTTTTTATTATTATAAGAACATAAACCCTAATTTTAATGGAATGATTGCATATATTTAGATTTAGAAATAAAATATGTGATTAAATCAATCCATAAGTGATGCATCTTGCATGGAGAATTAATGATAGGCTTTAATAATAGGTTTGGATTACGCATAAAGTTAATTAAAATAATAGCTTCCATAAAATACATTAATGCATTCAATTGATATTTTGAGATAAATAGAACTTTTGCTTGAGTTATCAATTAGAATAGGAATTACATGGCTTAAGATGGTGTGTCAAGGGTATA
The DNA here is from genome assembly GCA_028565735.1 of Pinacopodium congolense. Classification (NCBI taxonomy): domain Eukaryota; kingdom Viridiplantae; phylum Streptophyta; class Magnoliopsida; order Malpighiales; family Erythroxylaceae; genus Pinacopodium; species Pinacopodium congolense. The sequence continues at coordinate 16,927,728 of JAOXYD010000002.1, read as the reverse complement.
GTGTGTTTCATTGTTATTTGATATGTATTTGCCCCTATTTTGATGTTTAAATGTTCAAATTGTGTTTGGAATTGTTTAAATTGTAGACTAATGCCCAATTATGAAGAATTGTAGGAAAAAGAACAAGATTTGGATTTGTTCAGGACTTAAATGTGGGTTAGCCAGAGAACCCCATTTAAGTCCCCCAAACCCTCGTTTAAGTCCCCAAAGCCCACATTTAAGTCTGTTTATATGACTTAAATGTGGGTACAGGCATTTTTCTAGCTGGAACTTTGGCAAATTTAGCTACAACTTGGTCTAACTTACAAGGGACATATAAGAGACCATTTTCATGCAGAAAGTGAGAGTCTTTAGCAGCCATAAATGCTTTATTAGTTAGAGTTTAGTTATTCTCTCTCTAGGTTAGGTTTTTCTTTCGTTTTATTTTTAAATCTTTGTATTTTGAGATTTTAGGTTGTTTTTAAGGATCCAAAGGGTTTTACACGTAATTAAGAGTTGTATTTCACTTTGGAGTTTAACTTGATGCTTTCTAAACTCTTTAATCACTTCTATCTCACTCCTTAACATGTTGCTTAGTTTCACTCTTATTATTCTTTGATGCAAATATGGTTTTAATCTGATTTTTGTCTAAGCTAAGGATAAAGAATGCTTTAATTAAGTTTCTTATGCATGTTGGATGATGATTTTGTTTATTTGAATGCTTAATTTTTGTCTTAACTTTACCATTTAAGATAAAGACATTAGATGATTAAGTATCCAATAAATCTACCTTAATTAGTTAATAAATCAATAAACAACATGATTTAAATCGACGAATGACCAAACTTTGGTTAATCATGAGGGTTTTAATATATAAATAAAGTATTTTTAGATTAAAATTCTTGAACTTTATGCCTATTACCTAAGTTTGGTGAATGACCAAACTTCAAAATAGAACTAATAGACATAATGCGTTGTCTTAACCATAACATTGTCTTGATTCAATGAAGATATCCTAGATTAGGAATTCCAAACCTTTCATAACTCAGTTAAACCATTGAAAGCCTAAACCTGACCTAATTACTTTAATTTTGTAATCTTTAAAGATTCCTTAAACTTCTTTGGCTTGGTTGAAGTTTTTATGTTCATTTAATTGTCTTAATGTTCATCAATTACAATTATAAATTCTTTAGATAATTGTAATCTGAGTGGTTTAGTACACACAATATTTTCCTAGTGGGATTGTCATCTGGACTCTTACTTGAATCCACTATATTACATGTTGACCAATGCACTTGTAGTAAATTATGGTATTGAATTATTTTCATGTTAAAAGATTGATTTATTTTAACTTATGTAGTATTAGAACCAACAACAAATTTTGAGGGCCATTGCTAGGGAATATATCTCGTGATATTAGGAATATATCAATGTCAACTACTTTAGAGTTTATCTTATAGTTATCAAGAAGATGTGGAGGTAATAATACCATTGGCAAGATTGCTAGTGGTATAAGCCTAAAGTTAAAGGGTACAATTGAGGTGTTGGTTATATTGAGCAATTTGATGAAACCTATATCCTTAATTTGATAACTTATTCTGATTACCCTTCATATTATTTAACTTTTTTTGACCAACCTTCATATTTTTCATATCAAAAGCAACCTTAAAATGATGTAAGATCCACAATTTGTAAGTTAATCAATGAGAGAATATCTAGAAATCAAACCACTATAGAAGAATTGAAAACCTCTTATCCTAAATAGATGGAGCAATTGATATAATTCATGAGTCAATTATCAAAATGATCCTCCTGAAACCACAAAATTAGAATCAAATGATCAAGAAATTTTTGATCTAGATAATGGTGAATGCATGAATGATGTGGAAGTTGTTCAGAGCGTGAATGCTAAACAAAATGAATACTTTTATCATTATGATGAAGTTTTAGAGAGTTATGAAACACTTGTTAAATCTATGATTTAAGTAGTTAGTGATGTGGAAGAACTTATGAGTGACTTAGAAGAACATGATTTATAAGCCATTGAGTTTCAGCAAACTTAATTAGTTAAAGTAAGAGATGCTAAGGACTTAGTTGGTGGTGAGGAAAAGCTTATATTTAAATCAAAGAGTTTGAAGTAGAACCTTATGATGAGGTTGTCAAAAGTGAGGAAACCATAGGACTGGAGGAGGCATTAGAGAGCATTGATTTTCTAAGTGTTATAGCTTTTGATCATAGGCTGAAAGTTGTAAGTCTTGAATATTTTCCATGGTATTTTATTAATGAAAAGAGTATTGAATGGTGTTCAATCAAGGGTGAGGTTCATAATGCATTTACAAATCTACTTGAGGTATAAGATCCCTTAGAACTTTAGCTTGCTTATATCAAAAGAATGGAGAAAAGAAGGTGGACACTAGACCTAGGAAGCAATTTAAAATTCTTTAACATTAAGGTCATGCTGAAAGGCCTTATTGAAGCACGAGTTGGGAGGTAACACAATCATATAAGTAGGATTTATTATGCTTTTATTTGTTTTACTTAGTTTGGTGTGTTTTTCTTTTGTTTCCATTTTATGTTCCTCGATGAACTTTGACTATATTTACTTTAATAGAGCATCAATTTTCTTTATTTTTTTCTCTCGTGCTTTGATATTCTTTTTTTAGATTTTTAGGTGCTACATCAAGTCTTTTATACACTTTGATGGAGCGATGTTCAGATCGTATCGTTATACGAGTGTATTCCTTTCCCTTTTCTCTTATTAATGTTCTTTATTATTGTTTTGTAAACATGGCGGAGAATGTTCTATTTAGTATGGAAGAGGAATAGATTGTACCACACTTATTTTTATCTTGTCCTATAGCTCATTATTTTATGTTTTTTCATGATAATATATAATCTGTGATTTTTTTCAATTTTATTACATGTCATTTGGTATTTTTCCTTTCAATTTCGATTATTTGATGATTTGAGATGTTATATGGCTAATTATGACTATTGCTGATCAAATACTTTTATTTTCCATGTTTTGGATAATAAATACCAAATGATCATGACGATGTTCCATGTAAAAAATGCATATTTCCGAAGTGAATTTTGACTCCTTTTAAACATTTTCATCATCTTGTTTAAAGTTAGAATAAAAAATACAAAAAAATAAAATTATGTGAATAAGTGAGCAAATTTTCATTCACTCTTTTGGTTTTGAACCAACTGGTTAAAGTTAAAAAGTGGTATTAGTAGTCAGTTAATATGAGGTGACCTAATTAAGTAATAAGGGGCGTTTATGACAAAATGTTCACCTTTGTGTAAAAAGACTATGAGACTTCTCAACTAAGACTTTAAAAGCTCATATTTTTATTTATAATTTATTCTTAAAAAATAAATGATGTGGATTTTTTTAAAAGTTACTTTCCTTCTATTCATTTTACATATGGAATTGAGTTTTTTTGACTTAGGTTGAAGATTAAAGAATCATGAAGTGATTTGAAGTTCATTTGTGATTTGATATGATTAATTGCTAATATAACATCTCATTGCATCATTGTGATTGAAAGTCTAAGGAAAATTTTTCAGTGGTTATCTTTAATGAGTTTGGATCATTTTTCTTATGCTTATATCTTATTTTAAGATTGATTATAGATTGGTTTTCTTGAGAATAAGCAAACACTTAAGTGTGGGGGAATTGATAAGGTCTATGTCATATTGTTTTCATTGTTATTTTATGTACAATTACCTCTATTTTGATGTTTAAATGTTCAATTTATGTTTTAGAATTGTTTGATTTGTAGATTAACGAAAAATTATGAAGAATTGTGTGAACAAGATCAAGATTTGGATCATTTTAAGACTTAAATATGAGCTAGCTAGAACCCCCGTTCAAGTCCGTAAACAACCCTATTTAAATCCCTAAAACCTATGTTTAAGTCTACTTTCTAGACCTAAACGTGGGTACTAAATGGCACAGTTTAAATATCAAGTCAAGGGTCGTTTAAGTGCCTAGACTTGCTTTTCCAATTGAATCTTTGACAAATTGAGCTACATATTACTTTAACTTGTTACCAACTTGCAAAGAACGTATAAGAGGCCATTTTTGTGTAGAAATAAGGAGTCTTTAATAGTCGTAAACACTTCTTTAAGTTAGATTTTAGTTATTCTCTCTATCTAGGTTAGGTTTTTTTTTTCTTTCATTTCTAGTCCTTGTATTTTGAGATTTCAAATTGTTTTTAAGGATTCAATAGTTTGAACATGTGATTCAAAGTTACACTTCACTTTGGAACTTAACTTGGTGCATTATAAACACTTTAGTCACTTGTATCTTACTCTTTTATTGGATTTATTCATGAACATGTTGCTTAAATTTTATCCTTATTTTTCTTTGATTTATATATGGTTTTAATATGATTTTTAGCTAAGGTAAGGCTAGTAAAAGATTTAATTGAGTTTCTTATGCATCTTAGATGATGATCTTTGTTTATTTGAATGCTTAATTCTTGTTTTTAAGTCAGTAATTTAAGATAAAGTCATTAGATGATCAATTATATGAGAAATCTACCTTAATTATTGAATAAATCAATAAATAACTTGATTTAATTTAGTTATGAAAGAGTTGGAATGCCTAATCTAGAGTATCTACACTAAATCATGAATTCTTAAACTTTATTCTTATTACCTAAGTTTGATTAATGACCAAACTTTAGGACAGAACCAATATAGATATGGCATTGTCTTAACCATAGAAATATCTTGATTTAGTTAAGATATTGTAGATTAGGCATTCCAACCTTTTTATAACTCATTTAAAGCATGATATTCATTGATTTATCCAACAATTATGGTAGATTTCTTGAATCCTTGATCATCTAATATCTTTATCTTAAATGGCCAAGTTAAGACTAGTATTAAGCATTCAAATAAACAAAGATCATTATCCAACATGCATAAGAAACTAGATTAAAGAATTTATTAGCCTTATCTTAAATAAAAATCTGATTAAAACCACATTTGTATAAAAAAATAAGACTAAAACTTAAGTAATATGTTCTTGAATAAATCCAATAAAAGAGTAAGATAAAAGTGATTAAAGATTTTATAATGAATTAAGTTAAGCTCCAAAGTGAAATACAACTTTAAATCATGTGTGAAAACCCTTTGAATCCTTAAAAACAACCTCAAATCTCAAAATACCAAGACTAAAAATGAAAACATAAGAAAAACCTAACCTAGAGAGAGAGAGAGAGAGAGAGAGAGAGAGAGAGGAAAATCTAACAAAGGAAGTGTTTATGATTGTTAAAGACTCTCCCTTTCTGAATGAAAATGGGCTCTTATATTTACCTTGCATATTGGAGCAAGTTGCAGCTAAATTTGTCAAAGATCTAGCTAGAAAAATGTGTCTGGATGCATAAACAACCCTTGATTCGATACTTACACGGTGTCATTCAGTACCTACATTTAAGTTCTAGAAACAGAATTAAATGTGGGTTATAAGGACTTTAAACGAGTTTTTGTTGAATTAAATGATTGTTTTTGGCTAACGCATATTAAAGTCCTAAAATACTCTAAATCTTGATCTTTTTCACACAGTTCTTCATAATTGGTTATTTAATCAGCAAATTAAACAATCTCAAAAATAATTTGAAAATTTAAGCATCAAAATAAGGACAAATACATAATAAATAATAATGAAAAACACTATCAATTATACCCCTAACAACTCCCTTATACTTAGGTGTTTACTTGTTGTCGAGCAAATCAATCCATTATCAATATCAAAATAGGATATGAGTAAAGGAAAAAATGATCCAAACTCATTAAAAATAACCATTGAAAAAATTTACTTAATATTTCAAAAAAAAAAAAAGAACCATCGAGATGTTATAGAGCTAAGCACTCAAATTAAATCATAAATGAATTTAAATCACTTCATGTTTCTTTAACCTTCTACCTAAGTCACAAAACTCAATTCCATATGTAAAATGAATAGCCTTAAGTCAAATGCATTAACTTTTAAATAATGCACATCTTTTATTCATTAAGAACAAAACTTAAATTCAAATGTGAGCTTTTAAGGCTTAGTTGTAAAGTCACTCAATCTTTTTACTTGAAGATGAACATTGTTTCATGAACACTCTTGGTTACTCAACTGAACCACCTCACATCAACTTGCTACTAATACCACTTTTTAACATCGATGAATTGGTTCAAAACCAGCGGAGTGAATGAAAACTTGCTCACTTTTTCATTTTTTTTTCATGTTTTTAAATTTAACTTAAACAAGATGATGAAATGTTTAAAAGAAGTCCCTTTTCACTTTAGAATCGTACATTTTATGCATGAAAAATCCTAATAATTATTAGGTATCCATTATTTAAAAATAAAGCAATTGAAAAGTATTTGATCATCAATAGTCATAATTAACCATATAACATCTCAAATTATCATAATAATTAAATCAAATGGAAAATTTTTCAATGATTTGCATCAAACTATAAAAATGTTTCCACAAATTATATATTATCATGAACAAAATTAATAAAATGATGAGTTATAGCATAAATAAACATAAGAACAATCTATTCCTCCCCACACTTAAGTTAAACATTATCCTTAATATTAACAAGACAATAATAAAGAATAATAATAGGAGAAAGGTAAAGAAATAAACCTATATAATGATATGATCTAAATATTGCTTCGTTGAAGTGTATAAAAGACCTGATGCAGAATTTAAAAATCCATAAAAAAATAAAAGCACCATAGACAAGATTAAAAAAATCCATGCTCCATTAAAATAAATACGAGCAAAGAATGTCAAGGAGCATAAAATGGGAACAAAAGAAAAGCACACCAAACTAAGAAAAACACATAAAAAGCATAATAAATGCTACTTCTACAGTTGGATTACCTCCCAATAAGTGTTTTTTTAAGGCATTTTAGTTGGACTTTAATGTTATGGAATTTTTCTTTGCTTCATAGGTCCAATATCTAACTTCTTTTATCCATTCTTTTGATATGGTCAAACTAAAGTTTTAAGGGCTTCTATACCTCTAATTAATTTCTTAATTTTATTATGAACCTTACCCTTGATGAAACACCCTTTAATATTCTTTCCTTTGAAAAAACAACATGGAAAATTGTTAAGAATTACAACTTTTGGCCTACGATCAAAAGCTGTAACACCAAAAAAATCAATGCTCTCTAATGCCTCCTTAGGTTCCATAATTTCCTCACTCTTCAAAGCCTCATAAAAAAGCTTCTAATTCAAAATCCTTAGAGTTAAATGTGAACTTCTCTTCACTATTAATTAAGTCCTAAACATGGCTTGCATTAACTATTTTATCTTTATGAAATTCAATGGCTTTTAAATTTGGCTCATTTAATACACTCAAAGGTTCTTCCACATCATTAACTACTTACATCATAGATTCAAGAATTACTTAATCACACTCCAAGACTTCTTCACAATTCTTAAATGCTTCACTGTCAAAACCTTATTTATCACTCATGTTCTCAACAACTTCCACATCATTCATGCACTCACCACTATCTAGATCAAAAATTTCTAGCTCACTTGACTTTAGTGGAGAGGTTTCATGTGGTTTAATTGCATAAATTTCTCTAATAGACTCCATGAATTGCTCCCTATAATTAGGACAAGAAGCTTTCAATTCTTCCATGGTAGGTTGGTTTCTAGACACATTCTCATTGATTAACTCACAAATTCTAGATCTTACATCAATCTGAAGTTACTCTTTACAAGAAAAACATGAAGGATGGTCCATGATTATGATGTATTATATTGTATTTTAGTATGTAATTTCATATGGTTTCATCCTTATTTTTAAGGTAAAAATGCTCAATTGGTGTTCATTTTGTGTTAGATAATAGATTAGATATGTTGACATAATTTCTAGACTAAAAGCCCAAGTTTTGGATATTAAAGCAAAATTAGAGCAAGGAGATGATAACAGAGAGCTGAGCAGCAGTTGCTGTAGAAGCTAAATGGCATCGTTTTAGTCTAGCCAACCATCATTCAACCCTAAATTCCATACTCCTAAACAGTGATTAAACCAAGGGCCATTTAAGTCAATTTAATTGTCGTTTATCATATAGAAAATGGCCAAAGTCAACTTTTACATATCTAAACACTGTCTAACCTAATTGAGTCATATTTAGGTATCAAAGAGGCTTATTTTGTTTAGATTTCATACCCTATTTGGTAGTTAGACCATTTCCTTCTTATTTTCCTTTGTTTTTCCTTTGGGTAAGAAGATATGGAAGGAATGATGAGTTTATAATTGTGAGATGTGATTGGATTTCAATGGATAATATGTTATTGACTAAAGTTAAATTGGAATTTTGCTTCAATTCCATGAATTAGGAATTGTTCTATAGGTTTGGCCATCCTATTAGCGATTTCTAGTTCAATTTCTAAATGTTGGCTTTTGAGTTGTAATTTTTATTAGTAAATACCATAAGTAGCAATAGGTTAATTGATTTTGTATATGAAACTTAATCAACTTAGCCTAGAATTTCAATTCTCTAAATTACATAATCCGAGCTTGTATAATTGTCACTTAGATTAGTTGTTCCCTAGTACTTAACGCTATTACACCATTAACTCTATTACGCCATTAAATTTAGAGAGCTTATTCTAGGTTATTTCATTGTTACGAATAAATTTGCAGTTGTACCAAATTTATCTAAAATTTTAGGAACTTAAGATGCAAGAACTTGTTTGTGCATATAAACTAGCATCTTAGGCAAAACGCAATCTTTATATTCTTGATGATCTATTGTAATGCCAAAATCTTAAAAATATCCTACCTAGCTTTCTCTTATTATTATCTATTTGTTTCAATTTTGCATTTTTGCCTATTTGCATTAATTTCATCAATTGTCTTTTTTATTTATTAAACTTTCACAAAATCAAGGGATTTTTATTTCTTTTTATCTTTCTTTTGTATAATAGTAGAAATAGCTTTAACTTATCCTAGCTCTATGTGATTTGACCCTAGCTAACCCTACTGCATAGTTAGGTAAGGCTAGGAATTTATTATTTAATAGTTTGCGACGAGCTATCAAATATTTGAAGCCATTGCATAAAGTGTTTTGTTACTTCTAGCGATGTTTTATTCTTTATCTGTTGACCTTTCTCACATTATTTTGTATTTTTCATGTCCCATAGCACTCTAAAACATATAAGATTGTGGAAATTTGCTACAAAGAATAAAGGCTGACTTTTTTCTCCATTTAATCCTTTTTCATTTTCTCCTATTGCAGGTCGTACGAGACTTCATTATTCTAAGCACATTCAGAGCACTCCCATACTTGAGATTCATAGTTCATTATCATTTAAAGAGGAAGATGAAAATATTTTAGAGGAGTCTCAAGAGGATGTAGAAGAATAAACATACTTTGAAGGAGCTTGCAACTCTTACCTTTAACCTTAATTTACTTTGCACTAATTACCTTGAAAATGAACATGAGTTTCAAATTAGATCTAGTCTAATTTGTACTTTGCCTATTTTGACAGATTTTTGAGATAACAGCTCACAAGGATTTGATTACCTTACCGACCTGAACAAGTTCCTGAAGGAATTTCACATTGCATGTTGAGGGATGAAGGCTAGGTGTCACGGTAGATCAACTAAAGTTAAAAGAATTTCCTTTCTCCTTAATGGATACAACTAAGGAATGGCTTTATGATTTATCAGTTGGATTGTTTACCACTTAGGACGACATGCAACAAGTGTTTCTTGAGAAATGCTTTTCAACATCTAGGGCAACAAACATTCAAAAAGAGATTTACGACATTCGACAAGAGGGAGAAGAACTACTTCACGATTACTAAGAGCATTTCAAGAAGTTATGAAACAATTACCTTACTTTAGTGAGAAAAATAATGGGACAGCCTTGAAATATCCAACTTATAAAAAGGAGCCTTATGCATTAGTGATGATTTAAAAGACTTGGCAGCACTATTTGTGGCCCAGGGAGTTTGTCATACACTTCGACGATGAATCCTTGAAACATGTAAAGAGATAAGGTAAGTTGAATAAACGGCATGTTAAATAGATGAAAATCATTGAGACTTTCAATATGTCATTAAGTATAAAAAATTTAAGGAGAATGCATTTATTGATGCATTATCTTAAAGGTACGATCTTTTTATTTCATTAAAAGCAAAGTTGTTAGGATTTAAATATATGAAGGAATTATATGCTAGTGATAATGACTTTGCTAATGTATATTTGGCATGTGAAAATGGACCATTTAATAAGTTTTAAAGGCATGATGGGTAATTATTTCATGAAAATAAACTATGTGTGCCTAACTATTCTAAGCAAGTGTTATTTGTGTGTAAGGCTCATGATGGGAGTTAAATGGGTCACTTTAGCGTAAAAAAGACATTAGAGATGTTATGTGAACATTTTTATTGGCCTAAGATGAGATGTTATGTAAAGATGGTGTGTATTAGGTACATCAATTTCAAAAATGCAAAATCTAAGGTTTTACCACATGGATTATATATACCTTTACCTATGCCCAGTAAACCATCGGTAGATATTTCTATGAAATTTTTGTTAGGACTACTCAGGCCAAAGAAGTCCAAAGACTCTATATTTATGGTCATTTATATTTTTTCTAAGATGATGGATTTTATCTCTTGTAATAAAAATGATGATGTAATAAATGTGGTTGATTTATTCTTTAGGGATGTACTATATTTACATGGAGTGCCTAAAACTACAGTGAGTAACTAAGATAATAAGTTCCCTAGTTACTTTTGGAAATTTTTGTGGGGTAAACTAGGGATAAAGTTACTATATTCTACTACTAATCATCCTCAAATTGATGTTCACTGTGAAGCAGTTAATAGGACTTTAACTACGTTGCTTTGACTATTATTTAAAGGAACTTAAGGAATTGGGAAGATTGCTTATCGTTTATTGAGTTTGCATATAGTAAAATTTTACATTCATGTACTGATTATTTACCTTTTAAGATTATTTATGGTTTTAATCCACTAAATCTTGTAGATTTACTACCTTTATCTATTCATGAAAGAGTTAGTATAGAAGAAAAGAAGAAAGTTGAGATGTTTCTCCATGAATGTGTAAAGCAACAAATAGAGTAGAAAAATGATTAATATGCAACCAAAGCTAATAAGGAAAAAAAATGTGTTATATATGACCCAGTTGATTAGGCTTGGGTGTGTATGTGGTAAGGGAGCATTTCTATTTCAAAGAGAGTCTATGTTGCAACCAAGAGGAGATGGTCCATTTTAAGTCATTAAAAGGATCAATGATAATGCCTACAAGATAGAGCTTCCTAGTAAGTACAATGTTAGTTCTATTTTTTATGTTGTTTTTCTTTCTCCTTTTGATGTAGGTGATGATTTAAGGTGAAATCCTTTTAATGAGAGAGGGAATAATGTAAGTGTGATAAGTCAAGCAAAGGATCCATTATAAATGCCTAATGGACCAATTAAAAGAGATAGGGGGTAAGAAGTTTAAATAAACTTTGAATGGGCTGATTTAATATAAATATGTAGACCAAATTTTAAATACCATGGCAAAGATCAATTTAGGAAGCTTCATGGACCTAAAAGAGGACCAAGCTTAGTTAACATGATCCAAGTTTACGTTAGAGAAGTTTTAGATGCCTAAGCCCATCATATTAAGGTTAATTTCATGGATCATTACCCATTTAAAGTTTGAGAATATATTTTAATGTAATTATGTCTTAATTTACTTAATTATAAAGTAAAAAATGTGGTTGAAAAGTTTTGATAGTTGGTTGATAGTTTTCTATTTAGTTTAGCACTTGTTATGGGAAATACTTTCCTTATAAGATTAGGATTCTTAGTTGACACGAGAATCCCTATTACCTTTGTCAATTAGGTTTAACACATTTTCTATGTAAGCTCTATATAAAGGGCATGCGTTAATCAATAACATAAATTTAAGTGACATATTTTTTAAGAGCTATGAATGCTTTCTACCTTATTTTCATTAAACTTTTGAACCTATCAAAGAAATTTTTTTTGTGGTATTAAAACCCTTTATGAAATTGGTTCTTGATTCTTCATAATCAATGGGCTAGTTCTTTTATAAGTTTGATTTAGCTTTTTTTGTGAGATTTAATCATAATAGTGGGTTATTTAGGTTTTATTCCTATGTGGGTTACCATCAAATTTGATTTACCAACTCTCTCTTCCCTTACGCTTTGTATTAGTTGCTTGTGTAATTTGTTTGTATTCATATTGTGATAATTGACATCATTATTCATTATATTTAGGATGAATTATGATTTAGGCATTGCATTAAAGTAGTTTAGGTAGTTAATTTAGAGATTTGAAAAACATCTAATTAACCTCTTTTTAGGTGCCATTAAGGCTTACATTTTATGTTTTTACAATTTATTTCTTTCAATTTGTCTTACTTGCTTCTTTATTTTGTAGGGTATGTGAGGTAGTTTAGGGAAAGGGTAAGTGCTAGGTTGATTTGGCATCACTTTTTTTTACCTTAAATAAATTAATCAATTAACATTCAATTCTAATCAAATACCAAATCAACTTATCGGTAGTGTATCGGTTATAAGTAATAAAGTGGCGCTTTTTTAAGACTTCAGATGTCGAACTCATAGAGAGAATGTATATTGGTGACTACTAAGGCAATTGGATCACAATTATCTAAGGAAACCAAATGCTTAAAACTAAAGGGTTAGATCAACTCAAACAAACTAAACACACCTAAACACTTTCTAACTTTGTAATTGAATTCCAAATTATCTAAGGTTACCAAATTATTAAATTGTTAAGGACTAAGCTTCAAATGACTTAAGTAAGTTATGAAATGTTGGAATCTCTAATCTAGGGCCTTCACTAATTCAAGACAAGCTATG
>JAOXYD010000002.1:16898685-16914743 GCA_028565735.1 Pinacopodium congolense | reverse complement strand
GTGTTGAAAACATTTCAATTTCAAGTTCATTTCACAAGTCAATAAACACACCTAACATCAAGATTTCAAGGTTTGAGTGTTATTTGTTATATGTTTGTCTAGGAATTTTACTTTTAATTGTTGTATTTCCTTGAAATCTTAAAGTATCATTTAAGTATAAGTTCCAAAGTTAATTCAAATTTCAATGACTATTTGGAGGCTTTCTTAGACCATTAAATTACTCATAACTATATTTGACATCATAAAACTAGAAATTAAGGTCTAAAATAACAACATTATAGAGTAAGGATTTTATGATTATCAAAAATTTATCAATATTATTAATACTTTTGTAAAGTTTTTGAGCTTATCATGTTCAAAAATAGATCTTCACTTTTAGCCACCTTACTTAATATACCATAATGAGTTCTAGTCTTATAAAGAAACAATTTAATGTCGCATACGAAGAGTTAGAAATTTTCAAGGTTAAATTACAAAATGCTTTTAAAAATTTTATAATGTACCTTATACTAATTTAATCATTTTCAAGTTGAGGTTAGATCTTATTTTTATCAAAATAAAATAGAAAATTATTATTTTCTTCCATCTTTTAAACTCTTTTTCAGATTTCTTAACTACTTTTAAAATTAAATAGGTTTATATTCCACCTTGTCTTTACATCAAGGCAAAAGTTATTTTGTTATTAATTGTGTCTATCTTAACAAATTTCTTGAAATTTGTAGGTCTATAAAAGAATATCTAACATATCATATTTTGAATCTTTACATTCAACACATTTTTTCTTATTTAAGCTATCTTTGATAATGAGATTCAAAATATGAAAACAATATCTAACAACATGAAAAATTCATCATTCATAATTACATTTCTCCATTCTATTCTCTTTTAACTTTGGATATTTGATTTTTCAATTCATTTTAATTAACATCATCTACCATAAATGTAAATTTTTTTTACATTCTAATATAATAAGCATATTTTAATAGCTTTACGCATTGTTTCCCCTTTATTATTTGGAACTTGAAAAAATTAATAACTCACTTATTCAAATTTCACTACTTACCAATTCAGTGAGCTATAAAACATATATAATTAAAGTTTTCAATAAAAGTGTATGTATCTATAACGAGATAAATGTGAGTATGCAAATTGCATTTGGCTTACGATATACAGGTTATATAATCTTTCATTCATATTGAATGACTAGTCAGGATTAGCTTACGATATACGAGTTATATAATCTTTCATTCATGTTGAATGACTGGTCAGGATTATCAATTGGTTATTTAATTTCATGTGGAAATCCACTGTTCAATCCATCTATTTCTAAATGTTTTTTTTACTTTAGTTGTATATTTTTATGGAAGGATAGAAATGTGAAATTATACCAAGGTAAAGAGAGAACTAATTATTAGCTTTTTTGAATTAAAGAGCAGTATCTATGAAAAAATTTCAGTTATCAACTAATTTGTTTAACCTCTTACGCCTTCTTCCAAATGTTTTTATGATTGATTCACAAGAATACACTTACTTCAACATTATTTTTTAAGTAATCTAATTCATATAATTGAGATTTGAATCACTTTGTTTAGTGGCTTATTTATTCTTCTTGGCTATCCTTTTCAATAGATTATGTAAGGAGCAATAAATTTAGTCTTGAAGTCTTATAGAAGTAGTGTAAAACTTTTAATTCAATAATATAAAAAAGTCATTCATTTGCAATCATCAAATTTTCAATTTCCATTCAAGCTTCCTCTGTATCATATGTAACATTCCTTAAATTATTGAATTTCAATCATTCATGATGAAAAAGGTGCCTTTAACTAGTAAACTAAGGGCAATTTTATACAAACAAACACACACACACACACACACACACACACATAGAGAGAGAGAGAGAGATAAAAAGAGGTTTTCCTTTTTTGAAGGCCAGATATCAAGATGGGCATCATCTTATAGAAGTCTTAATTTCAAGAGGAATTTTGGCCACTCTCTTAAGGCCTTTGCTTCTTTCACCATCTTTGTTAAGGAATTCAATTATACATGTGTTATAGAAAAGATGGTTTATTTAAAAAAATTATAAGAAATGTAATATATCCACTCAAATTTACACCAAAAAGAAAATAGAAAAACTTGAAAGTATAATTTAAGCACCAAGTTCACACACACACACATATATATACATATATATGATCTATAATAAAATTATATAGTTACCAATGTTGATAGATATTAAGCTACATTGTACCATAGAAAAGAAGAAAACAAAGTGAAAATTATGAAAGTTAATGAAACATTTATTTGATGTTTTGCTCACATAATCAAAATTTTAGTAGAGGTTTTCAACTTATCTATCAAATGAAGTATAAAATTTTATTTTCTATTATATCCCAAATATAAAGGGGAAATGGATTACTGAATATCCTATTTATAGCCAACTTGCTTTACAACCAATCACAATTTATTATTAATTTATTCTTAGATCAAGTTCACTCTTCCTACAATATTCCATATGTAAAAGGAAAAATATTTTATTTTGAATGATTTGAACCAATCTCATATAAAATGAAGTCATTTAAGAAAAACACAATAACAATTTTTTTCTTAATGTCAATATAAAGATAAATATAAAATTGAAAAAGAAAGAGAAATAGATACAAAGAAGTGTAAATAGCGAGTGTGAAAATTAGCTAGAGAAAATTCACAAAATTCAAGAAAATGAACAAAGACTTCTTAAAACTTGAAATTAAAACTTTGGAACCAAAGTTTATCTTCTCATAATTAAGATCTACTTCCATATACATGCTTCAAAGAAACTAAATTTTGGAATGCCCATGCTCCCAAATAAAAAGTGTAAGTATTTACAAGCTTTAGACAAAACAAGAATAAGGTTTTGTAAATAAGTGAAATTTTTCATGAAACCTATGGAAAAAATAAAACATATTATAATTTATGAATTTTTATAAGGAAACAAGTCTTGTTTTAATAAGAATAGTGAATAATATAACGTAAAAACAAACAATGTCAATATTCTAGTGTATTCTTGTTGTAACTCCATTCATAATACTGAATTGCTTGAATATACGAGATATTCCTATGAACAACTAAAGGCTTGTATGAATATAGAAGTATAGTATTTAGCTTCCTTACTTGTGGTGGATAATAGTATAATATAAATTAATCTTACTTGATGAACACAATAACTTTCAACTTCATTAACTTCTAGTGATTGCAGTTTATGTACATAAAATGTTTTTTAGATTCATCACCGATACCAAAAAATACATGTAAATAAACATATAAAAAGATTATATTTATAGTTGGATAGTTATAAGATAAAAAAATCAAAATTTCTAAAGTTTAATATGATGTGGTTTAAGCTAATTGTTAAGATTCATCATTTTATTTTTTGATGAATGGATTGACTTTCTATAGTTACTCTCCTTCTTTTACGTTTTCTTGAAATTACTTTGAAGTGATATTTGATTTACCCTTGAATCCTAGTGTTTTAGATTGGAAAGACAGAATTAAGCAAATCATATCAACATCTCCAAAATTCATTCTCTTAGAGGTCATTGTCAATGTTATTCTATTTACTAAATGTCCATTTATTACTAAGGAAATTTTAGAGTTAAATAATATGAAAAACTAATTAGAAAAAGAATTTGAGGTAATTTGGTGAATACACTTGCCAATATTATACAAATTTTAGAGTTTTCCTAAGTGATTTATAAAATTAAAGAGATAACTCATTAAAAAATAAAAAGAAAATAAAAAAGGACTTTGAAATTTTGATTAGTTTGAGGCAAACACTTAATTGCAGCTGAGGATGAGATTAAGGTTAGGGTTGCATTTTACATTGTTTGATATTATGTCCTATAGGACCACACTTTCTACACTTTTGAAGTTGATACTTTTATGATAGTTTATGCATGTTCTTTTTTTAGCTTATAAGATTCATTCTTTTCCTTTCTCATCACTTTTCTAAACCATAAAACTTCTAATACGTTACAAAACATGCTCATAAAGATTGATAAATGAGTCATTTTTGTAATAGTTATTAATAGATAATTCCACATTCTATTTAGGATAACTTATATCATTTATAATATGTTTACTTGAGAATCCATTCAAATACCATGTCACAGAACTCTAATTTTAATTAGTCGTTCTTACTGAAACTATTAACAAATTCTTCCACCTTCTATTTTGAATAATAAATAACATTTATAGCATTTGCATTGGTATTTACACAATGTCCACGTCATACAACTATAAATTTATTCCATCTTAAACCCTAAAATTTTCTTTAAATGATCCCTCAAAACTTTATAAATAGTATCTCCATTCTAACTTATCCTCCACTATGTTGTTTCTTTTTATCTTCTCAATTTTCATTTTTTTCTCTTCAATAATACCACTTTTTCATGAGTGGACATATTCTCTAGTCTTCTATTGCCTCTTTATTACCATTCCTAGTGATCTTCATAATTGAAATACCGAGCTTACCTATAACTGTTTGGATCTTTGCACTGGATGTTTCGCACATATTATTGTTAACCACATGACATTTAACCCAAAACTTTGATATGATATGGTACATGTTTATACTAGACCCTTTTATAAGGTAGTACATACTAGATTTCAACGTCATTACCTTATCCATTGCCTTACTGAACTCTTTTATAAATGTAGACCAAGAATTCTTCTACGACTTGTTTATGAAGTCTTTTTCACTCCAAATTTGTGTGCCAATTATGGTATACATGTCTAGCACATATTATTTGGACTATTTATGGTAGTTTCCTGCGATTGATTTTTTCAATCCTTAAAAAGGTAAAATAATAAATGAAATTTCATAATTAAAAAGAAATAATCAGTATTAATATAATGATAGAACAATTACCGTTTACATTTAAGATTTAAAAGTTAGGTATCTACATCACCTGATTCCAAGTAAGTTGTCGATATTCTAAGAACTAAGACCATGAATCTATGTTCTCAACCTTCATAATAATGCAAGCTATATGATACTTTCCTTATCATTATCCCTTCCAATTGCACTCAAAAGTTGTCTTTGATATTTAAAAAAAAAAATAAAGTAGGACTCTCATGGCTTAAACTTTCCTCATTTTAATCATTATAATTTCAAAATTGTCATTTACAACATATAACATTATTTAACTATCATATATCCACTTCTGTCATATTATGCTAGTTTTTCATCTCTTTTTCAACCAAAATGACATCCTATTAAAATTTTAAAATGCTAACACGATATCATTTTAGAATAATGGATAGATGAGAAACTAACAAAATAAGATAGAAGGAGTTCTTTGATAGCTAAATAATACTATAGAGAGATAAATGATTGTTCAAAATATAAGAATAAAAATGACAAAAGGTTGAAATGCATAAGAGTCGAATGTAATTAAGCCCATAGTATAAAAAGCACCTTTATATGCCATAAATGTTTCTTAAATGACCACATCTATTTTTTCATTGCATCAAAATATATGTATTGATCCTCATTCCCATTAAATTGTATGTCTATTGTAAAATGAGGGTTATTGATATCTAAATCATTTGTGTAACCATATATTTTTAGGAATTTAATGACAACTTCTTAGACTTCTCTTTAAATACTTTCCTCTTTATTACTTTATACATGTAAAAGTTTATACATAGTTTCATAGACATTTCTAGTTTTTTCAACACAAATAGATTAATTTCATGCTTTGAAAATAAACCTAATTTTTAGTTAACTCTAGAAAGATCTACAAGGACTCTAGAGAGATCTAAGGAGTCCATATAGACAAAGGATTATGGATCACTCTACTTAACAAACAACATCAGGCTTTACCATTCATATTGAGGTATTTTTATTCACGATAACATCAATTATTGTTTTATTAAAAATTTGTAATTACTTATTTGGATTATAGTGTAAACATTATGAATGGATACAAATATTTTAATTATGTCCTTACCATATACCATTCACTGTATTGTATATTGGAAGTTGAGTTGTTATTATATAAACATCGTTATAAGTGATCTAAGTTTTGACGAATAACAACTCTTAAGTAACATTTAACATATGTTGGTTCAAGTTATTTTATTAATTCAAGGATGAGAAACTAAGTGCTCGGTTGGTATGTCTTTTGTTTTTTATTTTTTGGTTTTTGTATTTAGTTTTTGTGTTCTGTTTTTTGTCGTTATTTCTTGTTTCTGTTTTTTGTTACTATTTTTTTGTGTTGTATTACTATGTGTATTATTTTTATTGTAGCGTATGTTAATATTAAATTTTAATTTATTTAATATTATTTTATAATATATCAAATATTTAAAGATTTATAAATATAATCTTTAATAATTATAAATATTATATAACTAAATTAAATAAATATTAAAATTTTATTTATTATAATAACATTTATGTTAAGCTAAATATTTAATTTTAAATAAATAATATCTTTTATAAGTATAAATATTATATGAATTTATTGTATTTATAGTATCATTTTATATTAAATAAAATATTTAATTTTACATAAAATTTATAAATATTATTTAACCAATAATGGCAATCCAGGCCTTCTAGATCTTGGATAGTGACGGTCAGCTAGAGCTTTGGGAGATGACGACGGATCGAGAAATCAATTTAGTTGTGTTAGGCGGTGGAGATGCGACCAGAGAACAGGTAGAGAGGCGAGCGAGCTGGAGAGATGTGACCTGGGTGGCAGAGAGGCCAGTGAGCTGGGAGAGGTGCAACTTGGCAAACTAAGAGAGTTGACTTCGCGATCCTGTTTGCAGGTGGGAGACGATAGCTTGGACTCGAGGCACCGTGAGGAGGAGTGGCAACGCTGGGCATGTTGGTAAAGGTGCGAAGGGAGTGGCGAGTGCCACAATCTTTTGTTTCACCTTTTTTACTAATCTTTTGGGCCATAAGACAATAAGTTTCAACAACCAACATCGTTTATTTCCTTCATTTTTTGGCCATTAAAACCGTGACACAACAACGAAATCAAACATAATTATACTCTTTGGTTTTTGTGCCAAAAAAAAAACCACAATTGAAAATGACATCCAACAACATTACCAAACAAGACCTAAAATAATGTCAAGTTACTAAAGGCTTCATAAACTTGAAATTTAGAATTTAGATGATTTAATAATGAATCATTATAGGTGGTATCAAAATATCACAAGCTTTTAATAGCTTTAACTTGGTATATTGATTAATTTACTAATTTATATATGAATTATTATTAAATGATATAAAAATGTGAACCCATTGATATACAACAATGATGAGAAACTTTTTGTTGTATGATGACATTACTAAAATAGTTATATGTAAGGCGGAATGAAATGCTATTTGTCTACCAAAACATAAAGGAGGCCTTGACATCAAATCTTTCTATCTATGTATTAAGGTCTATCTTGTTAAAAGGATTCGAATATTAACAATTAATAAAGAATTCTGATAGGTTAGATTCTAGGAACTCAAATCAAATACAAATGCCTCATATATCATGCTATAAATGATCAAAATGAGGAGTTCACTAAAAGAATCTGTCAAATACAAAATTAACAATGGAGAGAAGAAGCTTTTTATGATATGATAATTGAAGCAATCTTGGTCTCAGATATTGCATCCTATAAGTGTTCAATTGCATGGATAGCACATCCTCATTAGTTTAGCTTAAGTGATAACATTATATTCAAAATCACTTTTGGCTATACCATCTACTCCTTCAGTGGGAAAGGAATGTCAAACTATTCTAAGACATAAATTTGGATCAGGACATGATGTTAAACAACATACTCACATATATTTGAGAGTTCATTATCATAAGCCTTACCAATATCAATCCCTCTCCTAGCATGAAGAATTGTTAAAATCTCTTATAGATCCTTATAGTGCTAACTTCCTGGCCTTGGCCCCCTTTAGGTCACCTTATTGGTGATGGTTTGATTTTATGGAATTACGAGCAAAACTTGTAGCCATATGTGGTACTTCTTTTTGGTTAAATTTAAATTTAAATATTTTAGAGAAAAATATGTAACCATTAATAAACTTCAAACAGAGTTATTAAATTAATCAATGAATATTGATACAAGTATTAAAATTATCAATTATGAGTTAAACAAATGGTATAAAACGAATAAACCTTTTAGTTGACTATAATAAACCTTTTAGTCGACTCTCTAAAGAAGAGATGGCATTAGGTGCAATTCTTCAGCTAGAATGTTAGATTGATAAAGGTGCCATCCATGAAGGTGTGCCATGCACGAGCCTTGCTTATTGAGGTTTACACTATAGTATATTTTCCATGGCTGGTAATTCATGGCCTTTTATAGCTATCTTGTTAGTCAAATTATCATCGTACTCTTTTATTACATTAAATAAAAAATTGTGTAGAAGAGTAAAAAAAATATTTTAGCGGATAGGTGTTCATAAAAGGCCAAGACCGCTAACCATGCGGTCAAGTCCCATAAGAATTTACTAAGCAGATATAGCACGGCATTGCTCCTTTTTATTCAGTGCACTTATAAACTCTACCCTGTTCATATATCAAAAGGATCTAGTCCTCTCATATGTAATAAATGCAATGGATTTAAAAGGACAGAATGAATAGCTCGACAAGTAATATTTGGTAAGTGAAATCTTACCCATTTGTGAGACAAAACGTTAACCTTTTTTAAATAGAGAATTCTTATCGGTAAATCAAAAATCAGAAAGAGAGTGTCTTACTCATTGTGAACGTAAGGCACAGATAAAATCCAAATATATAGATCATTTAATTAACATTATATTTAATATTTTGCATTTTTAGAATCAAAATCTAAATTATGAAAAAACAATAAGGATATTATCAAAATTAGGGATCAGGAGTTAACATAACAGCTAGACCGTATGAGAGATTGGGTTAATGCCAGCGATGGGGACAGGATGGACAGTATGGCATGACAGAAGACTAAGTTTAGCCGCTGAGATTACGCTACCCTGCCTAGATCTTCCACATATCTCTTCCCTGGCAACCATACACATATCTTGGAGCCAATTTACTTGTCATATAGGTCCCCTTAGTCTTATGAGAAGTATGAAACGTGAATGAATATATAGATAAAGAAAGCATAACATTCAGGAATATGTGATGGGTATCTTCCCAAAAAGAAAAAAAAATTCAGGAAGCTGTTCTTCATTTTTACCTGCTGCCTGAAATCTAATGCTGTTCGAATTTTTCTCTAGTTAAAAGGTATACATATATACTACAATGAGTGATAATGCAGTCGAGAGTCGCTGAGGGAACTACACTAGAGTTTAAATAAGTGCAGTTAATTCTAACTACTAGACCACTAGCTATCAGAACTGTAAGCACAATGATCGTAATGACGCTGCTACATCCCACAATTTTACACCTTGTTTATAGCTTCCGCACAGGAATACTCAACAATTAGATCGAGTTGTTTTTGACCAAAGCTTAAAAGATCTGAAACAAAGTATTATATGTTGCTTCTGTGAGGATTTTTCCCATCCTATAATCATGAGAAGTAGTCATTTTATTTTGATCTTGTCGAGAGCACGTTAACATGTCTACTCTTCCAACATCAGATTCTTGAGATCAAAGAGATGTATATATAGCCATGGCATGTACTATTTTGTAAGCCAAAAAAACCGTGTCTTACCATGGTAGGTATTGGCATATGACATGCACTTGTCATTATACTTGACAAATTAACATAGATGAGAAAGCCGAAAAAAAAAAGAGAGAGAAAGAGAGAGAACAAATCTTCAAGGAAAAAATCGAGGAAGAGTTGAAATCTTTTCTCCGTTGCTAAACAAGCGCTTCCATTCTGTAGTAACTTGCTTATACACCCTAACTCTCGCGGCAGATATACTTAGCAACATGTGTTTCCTCAATTTCCTCAATTTCTTCCCAACCCTGATCTTTAACCTGCACAGTTTAAAGATCCGCAACTTGTAGTGTTTTGTAGTGAACGACGACTTTCTTCGGCAATCCGCAACTTGTAGTGTTTTGTAGATCAAGAATTGAGCTCGTCGGTGTCTTATCTCATCTGGGTCTTCACTATCCAACTTGGAGTAACCATAAGATCTACTTACCAGTGACATTTTTCTGCACTAGCGGGCAACCCTAAATGTTGATCAGAAAGAGAGAGACTGGGTAGAACAGAATAAAAATATAGAGCTAACGATGCATGATGAAGTGTTATTGAGGCAATTATATTTATACTCAATGGAAAAGATGGAACTTATCAGAGTAGGGAGTGATGGTTGAGGTCATGCGATGATGAAACAGTGCATGTGTTTCAATGTTTGGTACAAGAATAATGTAGAAATTTTGGACACTGAGCTTGTATCACGTCATGGTGTTTGAAAGCAATGTCGTTTTATTTTTAGTAAGATCCTAGGGGAACGTGAAAGTGTAGGCTAACCCATTTGATATGATCAAGCCATGATGACACAGAAAACTCAACCTACTGTAACAGAAAATTAGTTGCCAAATAGAGGACTAGTGAAGCAACCATTCAGAAATTGTAGTCTCGACGGCTAATCCACTGTGCTGGAAGGACATTAGAAAAAACAGAAGAAAAAAAAAATTAAGGATATACGTATCAATAGACATTGGGAGGATTATCCGTTTTGATAGGTGAAAGAACGTGACTACTTATGTAAGCAAGATTGGAACCTTGCGTGACATAATGAGATTGACATGTTCTCCCTCTCTCTCTATATATATATTATAATGAATATGATGTTCAAAGTGGCCATTAAGATTCAATTTGCTCTTTTAAGTGTTGCTTAATTGTAGACTTTTTGGCTTAATATATTTGGCCTAATTTGATTAGCTATTAGACATTTTTAGTAAACATGGATTCCATATAATCTCTATTTTAATTTAAAGGAAGGCACTTATTTTAAAATGTTGAAAACAGTATCATGGAGTTGTAAGGATATATAGCAGATAAAGCACCGTTTTGATACTGGTAATTTAATGGTAACAATTCTCGAATAGTTTATTCCACACGAAATGGGAAAGCAACTGTGAACTTAGTTAAAGAAAAAGAAGAATATTATTATTTTATTCAAGTTAATCGGCATTACAAATGCTATATTAAGTCAGTTTCTAAACCAATAATTGAACTGTACTTGGCACCAAAGATGCGTTTCAAATTGAAACTTTCAATACATATGAGCTGCATGTGCAGTCTCCCCACTCATTAAAGAGGAGACGTGCCTAAAATAGACCAAATTTCCACGGGCATGGAGCATCTTTCAAAAGACACGTGCACAACTATACAAAATCAAAGTCAACCAAAGACTAAAGGGAACAAAGCCAAAGGCTTGCAAGTCTATGCCTGGTGGCCTGCCTTTGGTAAGGTCAACTTGCCCACTTGCCCCTACCAAATATCATCTCACTCCATCTATTTAGCCTTCATATACCTTCATCAAGTTCAAGAACCTAAAAAGATCATGTATCCTTCATCACCAGTATCTTCGTTCACCGTTCAATTCGGTTTTGTTTTAATGATTTTACCACTATGGTTGCAACGTACCATGTTCGTCAACACCATTGATAAAAGAATGATCCATAGAATAATCACCAAGATCGTAGCTTAATTACCGTGCTTTGCGTTAATTCCGTTATATTTTAATTTTCAAATACGAGTAGTTCAAAATAAACCGTATTTTAGTTCTTATAATGATATTTCATTCTCAATAACAAATGCTTATTCCCATTTTCTATTAATGTATCAGGATGAGGAATATTCACGTTGTTACTGAAATTTGCAAGATGTAAGGTCTCTCAGCAAATAAGTTCTCAACAAACATTTTTCGGAAAAAAAAAAAAGAAACTCAGCAAACAAGTTTCACAGGTAATGATGAATGATGCACCAACTAAGGTTTTGTAGTCATTTATTAAAGATTAACTACCATAAGTAGTTAATATTTTAAACTTAAATATATAAGGCTTTAAATTTAAAATGGAGATAAGTTTTTTATCAAGTTGAAAATTCTATGCAATACAAGAAAAAACAATTTTTGTTTCAAATCCTTTAACTGGTGAAACTATAGGGAATAATTTAAGCACGTAATTATTATTATTAATACCTATGCTATGATCATGAAAATCTCTCAAATCCTTTAATTGGTGAAATGGCCATGATCGTGGTAGTGGGTTGATGCTCGCTCGGCCATAATCATATCCTATATCCTGCTTCCCACTTTGTGATCTTCCTTTGTTTTGCTTCCTTTAAGCTCAGACAAGCCTTCCAAACCTTCAATAAAAAACCAAATACTCAAATTATCATCTAAACACTAAGAGATTCAAAGGAAAAACAAACTAAAAACAAGTCAAATTAAATGCTTAAACAAACACACGAGACTAAATAAAGACAAGTAAACTAAAAGCAAAACATGCCAAGTTAAGGTCATTAACTTGACCATCACTAATTTAATCATGGATGAGTAAGGGAAAGGAAAGAAATTACTTTCCTTACATATAAGATTATTCCTCCAAAGTATAACTTACATCTATGCTCATTGACCTAAAAAATTTCAATTTTTTCATTTTACCATTTCAAAACTCTATGATTAAACACTTGAATACTTTGAATTGATCACTTTATCTTAACTTGATCTTTTCAAGAAACAATTAAAGTTATGAGTTGAATAATAGCACCAAGTCTCCACTTTTAAACTCCTTCATCTTGAGTTAAGTGCCATGCCAATTTTTCAGTTTTTCCTTATATAACTTAGAATTCTCATAAGCATTGTACCTTAACTTCTCTAATTCATCAAGTTGTAATAACCTCTTTTTATTAGTCAACTTATAATCAAAATTCAACTTTCTAATTACCTAATATTCCTTATGTTCCAACTCTAAAGGTAAATAGCAAGTCTTACCATACATAATTCTAAAAAGAGTCATATGTATAAGGGTTTTAAAAGCAGTCTAGTATGCCCATAATGTATCATCTAACTTCATTGCCCAATCTTTTCTTGAATAGTTTATTATATTTTCCAAAATTCTCTTCAATTTTCGATTCACCACCTCTACTTAGTCACGTATTTTAGGTTGGTAGGGTATGATCACTCTATTATAAACTCCATATCTCCTCAGAAGTGCATGAAAAGACTTATTGTTGAAATGAGTTCCTCTATCACTTATAATGGACCTAGGCACTCTAAACCGAATGAATATCTTCTTGACAAACCTTTGAAGTACCTTACTATTATTTGTTGGAGTTGCTATTACTTCAGCCTACTTAGACACATAATCAACTTCAACCAAAATATAAGAGTTACATAGAGGGGATGGGAAAGTCACATGAAATCTAAACCCCACAAATCGAATACTTCAACCTCCAAGATATTAAAAAGTAGCATGTCATCTATTCTAGAAATATTCACTATTTTTGGCACCTATCACAATGGATCACATACGTCTAGTATTCTTGAACAAGCTCAACCAATAAAATATGTATTTTGATGTACGATCCATCATCCTATTCACTCTATAGTGCCTTGCATAGAGTGAACTATAGCATTAGGTTAATAGTTCAAGCATTTTCTCTTCAGGAACACACCTGTGCATTAAACTATCAGCATATATCTTATACAACACAATTTCATCCCATATATAACTTATGCATTAAAATAAGAAATACTTCATTTATTGGCATTTATTGGTATGGCAAGTTAGAAGGAAGAATACGACCTAAAATATAGTTTGCACTATCAGCAAATCATGAAAGAAAAGGATTAGTTACCATCATTAAGGCTTCAATGGGGAAGTGCTCATTGATGTCTTCTTTTGTTTATCTATCCCCTCCTTTAAGGCATGATAAGTGATTTGTCACTATGTTTTTCATTCCTTTCTTATCCCTTTCAATGTCAAACTCTTGGAGAAAAGACAACCATTAGATAAGTCTTAACATGGCATCTTTCTTAGTAAAAATGTAACACAAGGCCATATGATTTGTAAACAGAATAACCTTTGAGTCTAAAAGATATGAACGAAATTTATCATGAGAAAATATCATAACAAGTAATTCCTTCTTGGTTGTAGTATAGTTCAGTTGAGCCTCTATGAAAGTCTTACTTGTATAGTAGATGACATGTAACTTCTTCCCCTTCCTTTGCCCAAACACTCATCTGATGTCATGATCACTTGCATCACAAATGATCCCAAAAGGTAATGACTAATCTGGTGAAGTTAAGATTGGTGAGGAGTTGAGTGCCATTTTACCTATCAAAAGTATGTAAACAATTAGCATTAAACTCAAAAGTGCGCGCACACATACACACACATATGCATATATCCTCTTTAGGGTTGGAGACATTTTGGGAGTGAATGGTCAAGTTTTACCTTTGATTTGGAATTAAAACATATTTTCTATACACTCAAAGATGGTTAACAATTTCATCAACTACCCTCTATCAAACAATAGTTGAAGAACTTGAATCTCGATCATTAATAGCAGTTGCTGGTAGTTAAACAACGTCATTCAACAAATGTAGAATTGTTGCTTAAGACTCTGTACAACATAATTGTTAGACTTTAATGAAACCTAAGAGGGGTTGAATTAGGTTCTTAAAATTTTTTATTATAACTCCTAAGAACACTTAACAATATTTAATACTGTATAAAAAACTAATTTCTAAAATAAGTAATAATAAATGTAATGGATAAAACTTAATTCAATAAATACAAACTCACAAATAAAAAGCATAAACAAGATAAAAACAATATTTTAGACAATGATATAAAATCAATTGAATAGAAATAATTGTGTAAAAGTAAAAAGGTATAAGGAAGAGTGACACCATTGATTTATTCTAGTTCGAAGCTATACACTTACTTCTATGTTTAGTCTCCAATACCTCTGTTTATATTTTGTTTTACTATCAAATGAATAATATTAGAAGTATAATCATTTTTCTAGGCTCAAGGATAACCTTTACAAGTCTTTTTCAAAAGGTTAAGGATAGCCTTTACAAACTCATTCAATCTAATCAAAATTAAGTCTTATTATATTTATACACGTTATAGACTCACAAACACATCCAAAACTTTATTTAAAAATGTTTAACTTATTAAGAAATTTATTAAAAAAATTTCACACAAGATTTCTCTTGATTATGGTCCTATATGTATATTCTAAAATATGTGTTCAATTATGCATGATTTGAGCCTTATCAAAACACCAAAAATGAATAAGTGAAATTTACAACCAAAATAAAACCAAAAACCTATATAAAAGCTATCTTTAACCTTCCGCCTTGAGACCTCTTCAATTTAGTTTCATGACATTCAATTTAACTCCAAGACTCCTTAACCAATTTCTTTCACACTTTAACTTTAATACATGTCTTTCAAACACTTGAAAACATAAAATTATTAGTTCAAATAATGTTTTTTCATCATCAACATTGGTCAAATAGCTTATGTGTTAATCCTAAACCCTTTCAATTACTGAGGTAGAAGAAGTGTGCTCTCCTTATGCAATCTCCTAAGTTGAAAAGTATAAGACTCACAAGTATTATAATCAATAATACCTTAATAATTAACTAGCTCCCCCTAGGTTTGTTATATTCATGGAATTATTTCATATAATATAATTTCAACTACACAAAACCAAAAACATCAGCTTGGTGGTTAGCAGATTTAAACTCAGGCGTGTTAACCATTAATTCCCTTGTCTGGTGGCATGTTAGGGGGATCTTCCAGAGTCTGCATAGAACCAAAAAAACATCAACAAACACGCATGAATTCAGCCTGGATCAGAACATCTTAGTGTAAGAAGCTCTAGCTTCTCTCTTAGTTTTTCCCTTTGAACACTTAGGCTTCAAACACTTTAATCTTGAGTTTCTAAGGGTATTTTTGAGTTCTATAATTTAGAGAGTGCAGCTAAGACATCCATCTGAGTTTCTAAATCACCATAGGAGGTTTTCTAACTCAGATCATTCATGTATTCTCTTATTTTTCAGATTAAATCAAAGTGCATGTTCTTATGATCATATC
>JAOXYD010000002.1:16888086-16898585 GCA_028565735.1 Pinacopodium congolense | reverse complement strand
TCTCCAACTACTTGTTGGAAATTCACTAACAACAATCTTGGTTAAAGGCCAAGAGGAACCTTTACAACAATCTTGATCCAAGCCTAAGAGGAACCTTTTACAATCCTAATTCTAGGTCAAGAGGAACCTATCACAATCTTGATTAGAGGTCAAGAGGAACCTATCCAGTAATCTTGAATTCTAAGGTCAAGAGGAATCTATACACAATCTTGATTCAAAGGTCAAGAAGAACCTATCACAATCTTACTTAAATGGGTGAAGAATAACCTGTACAACACAATCAAATTATACAATTTTTGTCCTACACGGAAAACCCCTAAACTAAGCTCCCTTGAGCTTTAGACCAAGCTTATATAGCTTATGACACCCTTGATCAAAATTAACACAAGATAAGGGCTCAAATGTAACAATGCAATATGGAATGTTTAATGCACAATTAAAGCATAAACCAATCCAATTCACAATCAATTATTAATGCAATTCAAATCTTGATTTCTATAGGACAAGAGTAACCTAACAACTCCATTTTAAATGGCAAAGAGCAACCAATAACACAACAACAATTAATCCAAAGTCAACCCCCCAATTTAAGTCACTAAACACACCTTCTATGGTGTTTCTCTAATGCTCATGCAATAAAATCAATTTTGAAAATTCTAGAGGCAAACCAAGATTATCACTAGCCTCCCAACACTTTAATAAATCATAAACAAATAATGTTATCCAGAAAAAGCATAGATAAATTCTCAAACAATCAAATTCAATTAATATCAACACAATGTGTCTAAATATGGAACCTATATGCAAACTATAATTTTCAGCTTATGTATCAATGAATTTCACCTATCAAATGATGCAAAATAAATGTAACCAACCTACTGGAACCTTAATAAATTAGTTAACAATCAATCACCATAATAAACAAAAATTTTACATATTAATCGAATAAACAAAATCAAGCTTAAAGTCAAGACTATCAAACATGGACAATTTTGAGTTACCTGCAAAAATCAAGCTCAAACAAATAATATAATCACTTAAAAATTGAAATAAAAATACTAACAACCTCCTAAGACCTTAAGAAAACTAAAAACAATAAATTTCCACACTCAACAACTGATAAAGATCAAAATCGAAGTGTTTAAAGGTGATATATAGAAAACTTGACAGTTTTGGGAAGTCTATGTTCTTTGAGCTCATCAAACACACAATTTGAGTGCTTAAAATTGAAGTAAAAGATCCTATGCACTCTAGAAACCTTAAGCAAAATGTGTATGATAATTTTGAATCAATAAAAATGGTTTTGCAAGCTCAAAATTGAAGAACACAGAAGTTCATGAACGTTTAACCAAAACAGAGACATTTTTGGTATTTTGATCTTTGAAAACTTGAAACAATTGAAATAATGAATCAAAAAATTAAATAGAAGCTTTCTATTTACGTTTATATCTAAACTAACATAAAAAAATAAATTTTGCAGCACAGAAAACTAATTTAAAATACTAAAATATGGATTGAATGAAAACTGTACAAAAAATGAGGAAAGCTTTGAATATTTGAGTGATTGATTTTTGTAATTCGTTTTTCAGATGTTCTAAACATGTTAAAAGTGTTTAGGAATAATATATATAGTGTTGGGAGAGGTTTAGAGTTGTTAAAAATAAAAATTAGCCGTTTGGGAGGTTAAAAAGTTGTTAAGTACGAAATAGGCAACTAGCCGTTAGAGTCTGAGCTATTAATGGCGCCCTCTGGGATTATAAATAACGTCGTTGTTCCATGAACGGCCCGCCGTTGATCCATGAACGGCCCGCCGTTGATCCATGAACGACCCGCCGTTGATGGCTTCTGAAAAACAGGGTATAACGACACCTTCTGGACTCAACAATGGTGCAGTTTATCAGATGAACAGGTCGGCGTTATGCCTTCATAAAAACATGAAAAATACTCCAAACCAACTCTAAAACTTTCCAAACAAATTCCTAACTTTAAACAAGACTTTAAACAAGTTGTAAGGTATAATTCAAGGCTATTTGAATCATCAACACGTTTCAATAAATTCAAAACATAAGAATTGCCTTGATTATGAAAACTTTTCATTTTAACCAATCTTAAAACCTTTTCAATCAATTCTTAAATCATAGATAAACCTAAATTCATTCTACAAAGATGTTCAAACAAATTCAGACATACATAAACAACTTCAAGTAACAATTTAATCAACTTAAACATATCAACACATTAAAACAATTCATATTACATAAACACATCAACAATTAGCCTATGTGTCACCTAATTCAATTCCTAATACACCAAGGCCATAATCAAATCAAGTTAATTACTAAAACCACAATTCAACTCTTATATGCCTATATAAAAATGTCCATGCAAATATGAGAGCCCTTTTCAAGCATTGATTAAGATCAAGAAGACTTACAACTTAAGACCTTTCCTAAGCCTAACTAATTTTATCTTCTTTTCTTGATCATCAATCTTCTCTTGATCTTCAAGATTGATCATCACTTGAGCATTATCGTTTGATCTTTGATCTTTAAACTCTTGAGCATCTAATGCTTGAGCTCTTCTACCTCAACTCCACAAATATGCTCTTACACTTTACACATTAACCTATCTTATAAACATCAAAGACTTATACATTAGTAAGAATAATATTTTGTCATCATCAAAACACATGATTAGAACCACCTTGATTCAACACCTAGCAATTGCACCAGTGTAAATTATGGTTTATCTATGTTGAAACATCCTTGACCAATCTTATAAGATGATTTATGTGCATCTACTTAGATGCTTTACATTGTGCAGTAGGACTACCTATTCTACTTAGATGTTGTATGTGTTAACAACATTTTTGTCATGAAAGACTTTAATATTTGAGCTAAACCAAAGGCATTGATTGATATTTATTTTTAATTAGTTAACTTTCAATTGGTGATCATTGTTACTTTAAATGGAAGTTTAAGTCATGGACAAGCAATAACTCAATTATGAGGCTATTTGATAGTACCCTAATTATACATCTTTTAGGCATATTTTACGGATAATTATCTTAGTATTGAAGCACAATTGCTTATAATAATGTTTATATAGTTAATTGTTATATAAGATGCTATTCACGTGCTTTTTTATGATTCTTTATGCTTTGCATGAATTTGGTAAGCATTTTAAGGCACTTTTGGAATTGGAAAAGATATAGAATTAATTTAAAGAGTTAGAGCATCAAGCTATAAAGTTCCATACCAAAATTCAAGGCTAATGGACAAGTGTGGATCCAAGGCTAATTCACGGCCTGGACCGATGCCCATGGGTCCAAGTTGTGGGTCCAACGTGACCCACTTAAGGATTAAGCCTCTTACAGTTATTTTAAACCTTATTCTTACCTCCAAACACATTAAGGAACTACCAAGGAAGGGTTTTGAAGTCTTAAACCATCTTCAAAAGGTTTTTGCTCACTTTTAAAGAAACAAAAGGGTTCCAAATACAAAGATTCAAGATCAAGATAAGGAATTCACATCAACCATCATTAAGGAGTCAAGGAGTAAGATTAATTCATCATGAGCCTTTCTTTTCCTTTCTTTTTATTGATTATTTTTGTGATTCAAACAATGATTAGAAACTAAACTTTTCATTAGGATTTGGGTTTTTATAAATTTTAAGATGTAGTATTTTTGTTTGTTTTTTATTTGACTTTGAATTTCTAGATTTAATGTTAAGATTGTTTAAGATGTGTACGATTGATTGAGAGATCATTACATAACTTAGATAATTTCATAAACATTATATCTTGCATGGAGTCATAGAAATAGGTTCACATAGGATGTTCGAATCAGGTGTGAGTTTAGCCAAAACTATAAGTTTCATAGAGCGATGTAATGCATTCAATCAATAGAGTTGAAAATAGAGAATTTTCACCTAGTTTGTTGACTTTAGCTGGATTGTGTAACTTGAGAGAAATTATAATTTACATTAAGGGATTTATGGTCTAATAAATGTGGAAATTAAGTTAAATCAAGGGACGTACACATCTTAGAGAGATTAATCACCTAAATCCTAACTTCATTATTAAATGTTATCTTTTGTGAATTTATTTAAGCAAATTACTTTTTATTGTTCGTTGAATTATCATTATCAAACCCATCAATCAATTTGCATTTTGTCAAACTAGATAATTTAGATTGATACTAACTAGTAATAGTAATTCCTCTTAACTCACCTTAACTATATTACACTATAATAGGTACACTTGTTTAATTGTGTGTTGTCGTATTGTTATCATATTTCTTGGATAATTTCAATTAATCTAAGGCATGTATAGCACACATTAACATACGCAAAAATAAACTGTTAGAACATCTCCTGTAGCTTACTCATCTCTTACTTTCCTTCGATTGCATCTTCTAAAGCATGGACTGAGCCATCTAAATCTCCTTTTAAGATTTTGTCATCAAATTAAGTAGCGACTCTTCCACCCTTGGGAACTCTTAATTTAGAGTACCTTCCACCATCATTAAAATTCACTAAACTCATCCAAGGTTAAGGAATGGATGAATTCAGACAATAAGGTTGTTGCTTTGATACCAAATACTACAAAACAATAACTGTAAATCCAAATTAAATAGGATTGGGGGTGGGAAGGGTGAGAGAAGAAAGTGAAAATTGTTATTTTTCTAATTAGTTTATTAATACGAAGAAATAGGCTGCCCCTGGAATGGACCGTTAAGCTGCCTTCAGCTGAGAAATCGCTGCAGAACAGTACAGTTTTCTGTCATTGTTCTGCTAATTTGCTAAGCTATTTCAAATCACCTTTACAGGGAGAGAATCTGTGACGAAGATTTTTTGTTTTGGCATAAAGGATGAATTTTGGATTGGGAATGCAAAATGTTTTTATTTTGTTTGTGCAAAATGGGCAGTTTTTTAGGAATACAAAAGCTTCGGAACTCATTTTCTACCCTAGCAGAGTTGCATGATGCTAAGTGGCTTCAGTATTACAAATTTTCACAAAAGGAAAATAACAAGGCCATATTTTTCTTCCAGTGTGGTACTTTTGTCTGTTAAAACATGCTACATGATATTCATTTTCTTCTGGCACTGGAAGACATTATGTCCCTATGGGTGCATTTATTGACCTCAAAAGCAATTACTAATTGACAATAATATACACCTATCAACTCAAACTGAAAATGCAGACTAACCCACTGATCCCTCAAGCTTTAGGCTCATCAGCTGATTCACCTCAGCACCAAACTCATCAGGAAGCTCGTTGAAGACATCCCTACAAAACCCAGAAATCATAGCAGCCATTGCCTTTTCATAATCAATGCCCCTTTGCTGAAAGTAAAATAGCTGATCTTCACCGATTTTGGAGGTGCTCGCTTCATGTTCAACACGGGCTGTAGGATTCTTTACCTGATGAAGACCAGAGATTAAACAGCCATATACAGTAATTAAATCATTAAGAAATAAGCCGGAAAATATGCAGTCCATATTTTTACAAATTGGGTATGAGAGGAAGGGCAAGTTAAGTGATAAATATACCAATGGGAAAACAAATTAAGGATATGCATTAAGACAGGCATCTCAAGCAATCCCTTCAAAATTAAGAGAATTATAATCCATCTGAAGTGAGAGTAATCAGGCTTTCAAAGAGCTTCAAGTGACACAAAATTTTAAGAAACCTCAACCTTTTAAAGGAATTATTGCATCAGCTATTTTTGGTACAACCGGAAGAATCAAATGGGATAGTAAAGCACAAAGTGGAACTGTGACCTATATAACTCATATCCCTTAACTATAATATGCACATCCCTGAAAAATAACCAAACTTGTAAAAGTTATTTTATAAGTTTAGCGTCAACTGTCATACAAGGTATGTCCTCTAGAATGCTTACTCCACAAGTTAGGATGAAATGATTAAAGTTTGCACCACAATCGCATTAATATTTTCCTTGGAGTTGATCTCCTTGATCCAATAGGCTTTTTGCTTACATTTCAGCTATTCTCCAAACATCCAATTTAAGCAACTTGAACTATGAGAATTTAATTCATCAGCCATATACAAAATCTGCACCAAAAGGAAACACCTTTGCCATGCAAGCTTAAGTCATTCATACGCCCTCCTCACATCTCAAAAGCAGCCAACGCCTTCTTTCTAGATAATTAAACTGCTATTAAGGTGCCATATTTAAACTAATTCAAAAAACTAGATGAATCCAACATGTGCTGATATATGAACAAATCTTCTTCAAGTTATTTTTCGTCAGTCCACCAACACTGGCTCACTGATAAGATATGCTAGATATCACAAACGATAGAACTCACTCAAGAAATAATAGAAAATAAAATGGCTATCATCTTACAGCAGTTTTTTGGTAAGATATTAAAAAGATTAATATAGACCACATCCATCTAAGCCTTTAAAAATAGATATAGGGGCTACTAAGTGCACAGGATAATTAATAAAACAAAACAAGAACAATAAGAAAAGAAGTACCTGAATATAAGGATATGTGTTAGCAGCTGCAGTATCACCAATAAGCATTGAGTCACACTGTGAGGAGTTCCGAGCATTTTCTGCCTTTGACTGAATTTGAACAAGGCCCCTATAGCAGTTTCTCGAATTCCCAACAGAGATGCCCTTCGAAATAATTCGACTCCTTGTGTTCTTTCCCTTGTGTATCATCTTTGTCCCCGTATCTGCTTGCTGATGATTATTCGTCAATGCAACAGAATAAAATTCTCCCACAGTGTCATTCCCCTCCAGAATAACACCTGGATACTTCCAAGTGATTGCAGATCCTGTCTCTACTTGAGTCCAAGATATTTTAGATCTATCCCCTGCACAAAGTCCTCTCTTTGTAACAAAGTTATAAATACCACCCTTTCCCTCCTCATCACCAGCATACCAATTCTGAACAGTAGAGTATTTGATCTCTGCCCCTTCAGCACAATATAACTCAACAACAGCAGCATGAAGCTGATTAGCATCATAGGAAGGTGCAGTGCAGCCCTCCAAATACTCCACAAAACTCCTATCCTCCGCAACAATCAATGTCCTCTCAAATTGCCCAGTTTCCATAGCATTAATCCTGAAGTATGTAGATATCTGCATAGGGCACTTGGTATCCTTCGGCACATAACAAAATGACCCGTCACTAAACACAGCAGAATTCAAAGCTGCATAATAATTATCCTCGGGAGGCACAACTCTCCCTAAGTACTTCTTAACCAAATCTGGATACTTCTTTATGGCTTCGGATATTGAACAAAAAATCACACCGGCCTTCTCTAAGGTTGCCCTATGTGTAGTAGCTATCGACACACTGTCCAGAACAGCATCAACTGCGACATTGGCCAATCTATTACGTTCATTCAAAGGCACACCCAATCTATCAAAGTACTTAAGGAGTTCTGGATCAGCCTCGTCGAGACTATTCAAAGTAGGCTTCTTTTTGGGAGCAGAATAATAGCAGATATCTTGAAAATCAATTGGTGGGTACCGGTTATCCGACCATTTAGGCTCATTCATGCTCATGAATCTCTCAAAAGCATTCAATCTAAACTCAAGCATCCAATCAGGTTCCTCTTTAAGAGAAGATATCAATCTAATTGTCTCCTTCGACAGACCTTTGGGAATCGAGAAAGAGTCGATATCCACATTAAACCCAAATTTCTCCTTGTAATCACGGTTTCGCAGAATCTCCCTGATTTTATCATCAGAGCTAGAAGGAGAAGTTTTAGTTGAAGCAAAATTACCTGAATGATCAGAACTTAAGCTAGTCCTGGATTCGAACCCCACATCCGCTCGAACTTTGACCAAATTGGGCGATTTTAAATTTCTTGATGCAACTGGTTTAAGGAAAAACGAAAAGGGCTGTGGGAGTTTCGAAGGTTTCGGGGAATCGGAGATGTGTTGGAGAGAGAAGCGAGCAACGCCATTTGCTAACGGAGACGCCATTGTTGTGGCCGACATAGAAAGGCCAAAAGCGTTAATAAGCTGAAGGGAAAATGGTATTTCAAGATATTATTTAATGCTTGGCATCGTTAGCCATTCTTGACTTGTGTCACACACTCGTTGCTTGTGGGTCCATGGCGGGCGGCCGAACACTTGATTTATATTTGTCTACGTATTGATTATTAAGAAATGTCATGTATTCTTTTAAGCTTAAAAAATTGTTTTAGGATAGACTAAATATTTTTAATTTAGTTTTATGAGCCGAAGTTGATTTTATTTATTTAAATTTTATAATTATGAGCAATATATATCCAAACACCATTTTATTGTGGTGTAATTTAGGAAAAATATTTGTTTTATTTAGAAGAAACTATATATTCATCTTCTTAATTAGAAAATTGAACGAAAATTGACAAGCACATGGAAATATTTTAATTGTGTATTAGTGTTTTTTAGATTTAATTGTGTATTAGTTAAGCATTAGGTGGTGAATAATATTCACTAAAATTCAATGTTCCAAAGTTTAATGTTGAACTTGTTAATTATAATTTAATGATAAAATGCTACATATGTAATTTCTTTATCCCTATGTTTAAAATAAATGAATTTAGAATTTAGAATTCATTTTTAAATGAATTCTCTTATTTGGATAGTTATCATTTAAAATATGAAATACAATTGAATTAATCATAATCTTGTTTGGAATAAATTTAGAATTAAAAATTCGTTTGCATCTATTTCCTAATATACTCAATTTGTACAATCTCTAGTAAATTTAGCTATGAGTACATATACTCTAGACTAACTTTGTTTGATAGTAGATTCAGATAAAAATTATCTTAAACAAAAAAAGATATACTTGAATGAATCTTATCAACGATTTTATAAACATCATAAAACTCATGATAATGATT
Organism: Pinacopodium congolense; assembly: GCA_028565735.1. Lineage (NCBI taxonomy): Eukaryota > Viridiplantae > Streptophyta > Magnoliopsida > Malpighiales > Erythroxylaceae > Pinacopodium > Pinacopodium congolense. Next base: position 16,889,702 of record JAOXYD010000002.1, on the reverse strand, counting down.
ATCAAGATTATTATAACATATATTCACCTTATTTTTATGGACAGAGATGAATTATTGGTGTGATACATGTACTTATTTCTTTGATAAAATTAAACAAGTAGACTATACTAGATGGTATTATGATATAACCCAAGACTATTATAATAATTTGCTTTGCAAGATGATATTTACAGGATTACCAAAATCAAATCAAACTTTTGTTAGAGCATATAGGGATTATAGAAGATCATTGATGCTTCAAAAAGAATCAAAACTCCAAATATACCAAGTATTATTTTATAAGCATTACCATTATTATCATCATAGATTCCATAAGTAATAATTGTGATACATGTTTACAATTAAAAGATAATATTACTAATTTAAAGATATTAGCAAAAGAAACTTTGAGAGAAAAAAAATTATAAACATAGATTAGATTACCTAATCTTTAGTGGTGTCTGTAGCCAAGGAAGAGTTCCTATCAAACAAAGATACGAAGAAATTCAAATTAGATATTTAAATCTTTCATTTAATTTAAGTAATGCATATAGGATATATTATGAACATTTAAGAATTAATCATGACAGATAAACAAATTTATCAAAAAAAATTACTTCTAAAGGTCTTAAAATAGATAATAATTTAGTTGATATTAAAAAAAATGATAAAATATTTTAGTACATGGATATTTGAAAAATTAGATATATTAGAAAAATAGATAAGTGAAATTCAATCAAAGTCAAATAAAACCCTTATCTCCCAGCATAGAGTTCCTACAGAAAAACCAATAATGGAACATATTTTAAAATTAAAATTTTAGATATAGAATATTCGAACCAGCCTCAACTTCAGATATTGAAGATCTAACTGAACACTTGGATAACATGAACCTTTTTTATATAGTACAACTCAAACCAGATATTAAACAAGAATTAGGAAGACCTAACCCAAATATCACAGATATTCCTAGTACAAGTAGAAATCCACCTAGATTTCCTCAACTAGCTTCCTTTGATAGACCTATTGAAGGATATGATGCTACTATTGCATTTAACGATAAATACAATATGTCACCTTTAGATAAAATGAGATCTGAAGCAAATAATCCTTTTGAAATATATTTAGATATAGATTGTATCCAAAATATTGAAGAAGCTATAAATAAACGGGAAAGTGCCTTAAGATTAGCTATTCAGATTAATATAATGGATTATGAAATTGCCACTGGATTTTTAGAAAAAACATTAGTAAATAATGCTTTAAGATTTTAGAAACAATTAGATATGGAATCTAAAGCCGCTATTTTAATAAGAGATAATACAGTAGATATGGTAACATGAGCTGTTGAAGCATTCAGATTAGAATTTTTAGGAGAAGGGAATTACCTAAAAGAGCCTGATACCATACGAAAATATACAATGACTTGAAATAGATTACAATGATATGATATGTGTGAAACCAATGGATATATTTGTATCTTCCAAGATTATTATTATCATATATATAATTAGATACCTAATACATCAAGTTATTTAAATAAATTTTATTCAAAGATACCATATCCTTAGGGTGCTAAACTAGAAAATTTATATTCACCAAGACAAGGTATAGATACATTAGGAAAAGGAGTATCA